>JAECYA010000339.1:0-30523 GCA_018153455.1 Drosophila parabipectinata | reverse complement strand
TCTTCTCGCTCGTTGGCTGTCGGCGATCTCTTTTTTTTCCACTAGTTTTTAAGTTCAATCTCATGTAAGCAGCCGAATAAAGCTGACCGCCGACAGACGCCCCCGCCTTCTTACTTCATTCTAAACCTTTCTGGAATCTTTTTGCGGAACCACGCCCCCCTACACAACTTGGTTCCTTATTTCGTCTTGATGACTGTGCGGTATTCTGTAGTTTTTTATGTACACTGGTTCTTTATCTTTAAGTCTTAAATGTTGTTTGTATGCTACTAGGTCTGCCAGAGCGTTTTATTGAACCATATTTTTTTTTAAACTTTATAATGGTATGTCGGTGTCGAGAAACTCTAGCAGCTATTTCGGGAATTTTACATCCGTTTCCATTCATTTCTGTTAATATTCCGCGTTCTTCGGCTGACAAATGGTCTCCGCGGGGCATGCTAAGGTAAAACCGTAATTATAACAACAATCAACTTACATTTGTTGGTTTGCAAATAAGCTCTTCTCTTAAAAAAAAACAAGGTCTCTTAAGAAGACATAATGTAGATATACAAAAATGCACAAGAACTTCGAATTAAATCATATTGAACCCACCATTATAATAACATAGAACTTGCCAAAAACTTTGTTAAATCAGAATTGTATAAATAAAGACCTAACAGCAGAAGGAAACATTATAATAAATGCATTCAACTGTTCTATACAAATAGAAGATGTAATAATAACAAGTACTATGCTTGATTACACCCGAACTATTTATGTAACCAACAACATAACTAAACTCGAACCTTTATCCTATATCGTAGCCAAAGAAATATTCCAAAACCATTCAAAACAATACTTTACAACCCAAACAATTTTATTAATACTACTAGCAATAATAATGATTATTATAATCATATATTTGATTTATAAATTTAAGAACATCCCAAAAGGATAATAATTAATTATAAAAACAAAAGGTTATTAGTCCCGAAAAAGAAACTAAAAGTTCAGAAAATAAAGAAAATCACCTACAGTTATACCCCAAACTAACCGCCTGAGGACAGGCTAAATTCTTAAGGATGGGAAGTAACATATCAACAAAATTTCTTTAAGTGCAAATCAGTAAATTTTGTTAACCGAAGCTGAAGCCCTTTTGTTTTGAAATTCGTAACGCAGCTGCAAATAGCCTCATTCCAATTTTGTAAAAACATAAACATTTAATTATTACAATTCGGCTGAAAACGCCTAATTTCAGATTTCCAATTTCTAAGAGTCACTTCAGATTGAAAACTAAAACAATATTTGAGTTAGCAGAAATCCCGACTTCAGAAAACAAAGCCTCTCAGAGAGAAAAGCTTCTTTCGAGCTTTGATCTGCAAAAAGCTTCAGCAAGGGTAGCTATAAAAAAGGACCTAGAGCGCTAGATAAGTTAGTTCTAAAATTCTAAACATTCTAAGCAGTTGTTCTGAAATTCTAAGCAATTTGAAAGAATCACACTGTATCAAAACCGGAACTCACATAAAAATATATTTTTCAAACTATTTTGAAGAAGATATATAATTATATATATATAGTAACATATTAACAAAATTTCTTTAAGTCTATATTTAGTCTATATTTTTCTTTATATTAAGTCTATATTTTTCTTTAAGTCGTAAATTTTGTAAATCGAAGCTGAAGCCTTTTGTATTGAAATTCGCAACCCAGCTCCAAATAGCCTCATTCCAATTTTGTTAAAGCATAAACATTTAATTATTCCAATTCGGCTGAAAGAGCCTCGTTTCAGATTTCCAATTTCTAAGAGTCACTTCAGATTGAAAACCAAAACAATATTTGGGTAACCCGAAATCACGACTTAAATCTTTCTCACTCCTTTTAAGTGAATTAAAACTAAACAGCTCAAACCATTCTTAAATGGGAACCTACTTCACAAGAAATTTCACATTTTCCAACTCAATCTATTCTCTTCAGAAAAAAAGCCTCTTAGAGAAAGCTTCTTTCGAGCTTTGATCTGCAAAAAAGCTTCAGCAAGGGTAGCTATAACAAGAAAGAAAGCTAACTTCGGGCGGAACCGAGTTGATATACTCTTGCAGTTAAAACCGGATATATATCGCAAACATAGGATATAGTTGGCCGATCCTTATGATTACATCATAATTAAAACCATTTAATTACAATAAAAAATCTAAAAAAAGTCCCAAGCTTCTATCTTCAAAAAATACAAAAGTTGATATTTCTACCAAACACCATTTCCGATCGTTCAGTTATTTGGCAGCTATAGGATATAGTCGGCCGATCCTAATGAAATTTGCTAGGTTGGATCAACTGACCAAAAATATAAAATGTACTAAGTTTCAGCTGTCTAACTTCAAAAACATGAAAGTTAGGTAATTTTCGATTGTTTAGCTATATGGCAGCTATAAGATATGGTCGGCCGATCCTTATGAAATTTGGCATGTATTATTTTGCCAAAACTATCTCTCATGCAAAATTTGAACTCTCTTACTCTAAAAACATTAAAGTTACAGCTATAGGATACAGTCGGCCGATCCGAGACGTTCCGACTTATATACTGCGTGCAAAGAAAAGAAGGGTGTGTGCATAGTTTTAAGACGATGCTTTAAAACTGAGAGACTAGTTCGCCTAGAAATAAACTGACAGACGGACAGACGGACATGCTCATATGAACTCAGGAGGTGATCCTGATCAAGAATATTTATACTGTATAGGGTCGAAGATGTCTCCTTCACTGCATGGCACACTTTTGGACAAAATTTTAATACCCTCTGCAAGGGTATAAAAAGGACTTAGAGCCCCGAAGATAAGTTAGTTCTGGAATTCTAAAATTCTAAGCAATAGCTCCGAAATTTCAAAGTTCTGAGCAGTTGTTCTGAAACTCTAAGCAGTTTTAAAGAATCCCACTGTATCAAAACCGGAACTCAAGTAAAAATATATTTTTCTTCAAACTATTTTGAAGAAGATATTTAATTGGCGCAGTCGGTAGGATGTGTAAAAGTGACCAGTGATCAATTGGGATCGTTGAACATCGTTGAAGTATTTTATGCTAATGCAACTGCAGCTATAATACTAACCGCGAGTGTTAATCGCTATTCACATCCGCAAAAGAACTTACGTGTTAATTTTAATTTGTAGCCCACTTTTCATAGTGTGACTGCTACCGAAAAATATACAAAACACAAAAACTTAAAATAAATTAGTAGCCCGCTTTCATAGTGTGACCGCTACTTAAATAAATAAGAAATACAAACATTACAATGGGCGTAATGGGCTGAATTTTACTCGATCTTCTCTGCAATAGTCGGCAGCAATCGTCGTATTAGTAAAGTGGAAAAGTTGCAAAGGTTGCGATCTTGCCTTCGGGAGTCCGTTTTGGAAGCAGTTCATTCCTTCAAGGTTCGGGACGCCGGAATTAAAAGTTATACCAATATCGATCAATCAGTTATATGGCAGGATATAGTCGGCCGATTCGGGCCGTTCCGACTTATATACTGCGTGCAAAGGAAAGAAGAGGGTGTGCAAAGTTTCAAGACGATAGCTCCAAAACTGAGACGGCTTCAAAAACGCCTTCGGCGGGTGCATATAAACCGCTTCAAAGCCTGTAAAAGAGAAATTGTGGACAGATACCTTACAAGCTCCAGGGGGACGGCTTTGGTAGCGAAACCAAATGAAAACCCTGACGTAACATTTTACTGGAGCCTTGTTACGCACTTCCGGCTTATAGTAGAACGGCACACAAATATCCACACCAGTGACTCCAAAGACCTGGGAGCCGCTAACTATTTGCTCCGGAGATCAGCCATAATGTGCTCCAACAACCGAGGCTTAGTCCGGAAGCATCGGATGCATTTGTGTATTGCCTTCGTCACGGGATTTCTCCCCAATTGGCAAATATTGGGACCGAATAATTACCAACAGTGCGCGAGGTCCCGTATGTAAATTTCGCTCATGGAAGTCAACAATTATAGCCTGCGTAGCTGGATGGCTTCTTGGAAGTATAATTGAATGCTGGCTATCAAAATCCAACGACGAATTTTTTAGCCGACCGTCTACGCGCAACAGACCAAATTTATCCAAGAAGGGAGAGGATGAGGCAAGGGCACTGGATACCGCTATCTCTGCACAAAATGCAGACGCTGCACTAGCCGCAATAACAGCTGTGTTTCAGATTTTATATCGCCAGCCGTAACACCGTTGGGGTGAATTCGTTGAGAAAACTTGTATAAGTAAGCGAATACCCTCCGCAGTGCTGGAAACGAATTAGCGTACTTAGAAATCGCTTTTATATTATCCACGTACGGAGACTGAATGAGCAGGACCCTTGCACGTAACTCCAGGGTTGATCTCTCAGATGGGACCGCGGTTGGCCACGCCTCTTGGGATCCAATGAGAAACGGAGGACCGTAAGACCACAGCTTATTCTCAACCAATTCATTGGGAAGAGCACCACGCGACAAAATATCTGCTGGGTTCAAAGAAGTAGGAACATACCGCCACTCCATTTCTCTAGTTAGCTTCTGAATGGTCGAAACTCGATTGGCGACGAAAACATTAAACCGAAAGAGAATGAGAATCCAAGACAGAGCCACAGCGAATCGCACCAGCAAAAATACTTTCCAACGTAGACCTTCAACTGCTCTACTTCCGAAATAAGTCGAGCCAACAACTCGGCTCCCGATAACTCCAGCTTCGGCACCGTAGCAGTCTTTAACGGCGCAACTTGGGACTTCGACCAGAGTGAATAGCTTGCAGATCCTGCGCCCTTGGACACGACATAAACGCATGCCCCATACGCCTCAATGCTGGCGTCACAGAATCCATGGACCTCCACCTCGGATTTCGATGTTAGCACCCATCTAGGGAATTAAGCGCGCTGCGTACTAACAAAGCTGCTAGAATTCATATTCCAGTCGCAGTGAAGAGCTTGAGGAAGACTTTCATCCCAGGACAACTTCTCACGGCACAGTTTCTGGAGAAAGATCTTTGCCTTTGAAATTACAGGACCAACAAGGCCTAAGGGGTCATAAAGCCGAGCGACTGAAGAAAGCACAATGCGCCTAGTGGGCTTTGAGATTGACTGAATCCTTCAAAAGAAAATAGCAAGCGGTCAGTTGCAGGATCCCAAGCAAGACCCAGTGTCTTTGTGAAGTTGCTGCCATCATCAAATCTTAGGAAAGACTACCGATCTTCTTCAGGCACCTTATCCAGCACGTCAGCAACATTGGAGCACCACTTCCTTAACCGAAAATGGCCTTTGGCAATGATCGCGGATGTTTGCTGCATTATTCTAATAGCCTCATCTATAGAGTCGCCTCCGGAAAGCAGATCATCCACATAAAAGTCGCGACGCAGAAGTTCGGCCCCCTATGAAAACATTAATTGCTCATCATCTGCCATCTTATGCATTGTCCGAACTGCTAACAATGAGGCTGGCTTCGTTCCATAGGTGACCGTTTCCAGCTTAAAAACCTGTAACTCATCCCGGGAGAATTCCCGCCAAAGAATACACTGAAGATAGCTGTCCTCAGGAAAACCCTGACTCAACGATACGTTTAACAAATATCTCCAGTAATGGCCACCCGATGGCATCGGAACCTTAACAGAATATGCAGTAACTTTGGCTGAATAACTGGGCCAGACATCAAGACGTCATTCAAAGAATATCCAGAAGTGGTGACAGCTTGGGGGTAAGACTCTCCCAGCAATTTAAAACCGCATTTTAACGTTAGCCTCACAGCGTCAGCGCCAGAATCCAGCCGAGCAACATGTTGCACGAAATGCGCTTCCCAATCTAGCTCTTCCTTCGTCCGCTTCACAATAGGCTTGGAGCAGTCTTCGATTTCCCAAAACCGGCGGAGCAGAGAATCCAGCTGATCATCCAGCGTTGTTGCGCTCTCCGGAACATCCTTGTGGGCAGTGAGAACGAGTGATCTTCTCTGGACTTGTGAACCGCCTCCACACACGACCCATCCAAGTCGAGTTTTCTGCAGCAATGGGAGGCCGGCTGAGAGCTTAATTTGCCCAACACACAATAGCTCATAAAACAGACTGGCTCCGATAAGAAGGTCGATGCGCTGAGGGCGGAAAAATTCAGGATCAGCCAAAGAAAAATTGTCAGGAATATTCCAACATGAGACATCCAAACTGAAGCTAGGCTGTAGGTTCCGAGTATTCGGAACAGTGGGAACGTAGAAGAACATCAACAGAGAATCCATCTGTCGCAAAACCGGTATCGCCAATACCAGACACCGCCATGAATGATTTGTACCCCCGGAGCTGCAGCTGACTTGCCAGCCGGGAAGTGATCACGTGCACCTGCGATACAGAATCCAACAGAGCTCGGCATGGAACAAGGGATCCAAAAATGTTCGCTGTAGCAAGCAACGATATATCGCCGCTGTGACCTTGAGCAACTAGTGCATTAGCAGTGGACGGGGAAGAGGCTATAGGCTCGGTGACCACGGCTATGGCTGACGTGGGAGGACCAACCAACGGCTGGCCGCTAGATGCCGGCGGCTCCAGGAAATGCAGCAGGCTGTGATGCCTCCTTCCACAACTGCGACAATTAGCAGCGAGGCACTCACGCATGTGATGGCCCGTTTGCAGACACTTCCGACAAAGACCGAGTCGCCTGGCCTCACCAAGGCGAATCTCAGGGGGCATTGATAGAACCCGGGGGCATGCAGACATTATATGGGACCATCCCCCGCATAGCGCACAGGTAGCGGGAAGCGAATTAGTAACAATAAAGGATGATCTACTATTATTTGCATCTCGACGCCAAACCACATGCGCCCGGGGCGTATGCAGCCATGGCCACGTCCATAGCCTCCAGCGTCCTACACCGCTGCTCCAAAAATTTTGCCATCGACTCCCAAGTAGGGATGGGGTCTGAACCTGAGGAGTTTGACTCTCCTCCCACTTGGTCTGGGTAGCTGGGTCCAACCTTTGAAGCAGAACTTGGACGATGATGCAGCTGGCGATCTGAACTGATGTACCCAAATTCTGTAAGGCTCGCATATGGGCATTAAATTTGTCCGAAAGACTTCGAAGAGCTGCTATTGAGCCACTTTCCAACAGACTGAGGCCCAGAATCTCGTTCATGTGTGCCTGAAATATTAAGCGACGGTTATTAAATCATTTCTCCAATAAGTTCAGCGCAACATCATAGTTCTCGTCGGAGACTTCCAAGGAACGAACTGCTTCGAAAGCGGACTCCCGAAGGCAAGATCGCAACCTTTGCAGCTTTTTCACCGTACTAATACGAGGATTGCTGCCGACGATTGTAGAGAAGATCGAGTAAAATTCAGCCCATTCCGAGTATACACCGCTGAACGTAGGGAGCGACAGAGGAGGCAGCACTTGAAAACTTTTACCTAACCCTGGGTCAGCCTGCATGGTGGACATCCCGTTGGAAAAGGTGGAGTGGGCAACAATTCGAGAAGAGCGAAGGGTCATCTCATGCTCGATTTCGGCCTGCATCGTCGCTACGAGCTACGAAATAGTCCATCGAAGGTCACTGCTGATCTGCAAAATGTCCAAATCCTCAAACTCCCCGTGGATGGCCTTGAAGTCGCTGAACATGGTGGCTATCTGACCCTGTCGCACGAGTAGCATGGCATCATCCACCTTGGAAGTAGGCTGAAGAGCTCCTTGGATCCTCTGTAAGTCCTCTGTAAGGCCCTTTGCACATACAAAAAGCACCTCGGGTTGGAGTGGGTGCTCCTGTGGCAGCGCCACTGGAGTTCATGATTTATTATACTAAGTTCCGAACTTCCGAAGTTAATTTTATTAATTAAGTTAAACGTTATAAACTTTATTTGGGCTGCATATGAAATAAGGAAATTATTATTGTAATCAGTTAACCTACAGTTATACTGGATCGAAATATTGGATCCATACATCCCAATCAGTTTTATCAACCGTTATATATGAACGTATGTATTCATTAAAAGTTCTATGACTTCTTTCGACTGTTCCAACTGTATGATGGTGTTGTGCAGTAGATGTTATATTATTTATTTTTAAATACTTGCATATAGCCTTCGCTATTGTATTATCGTTTTTATTTGGAATTGGAATTGCTACTATTGCTAAATATTTAGTCAGGTCACCAATTAATGTGACTGCATATTCGTTTGCGTTTTCTGACTTGGGTAGTGCACCTATAGTGTCTACTATAACCCTGTCAAAGGCTTTTAAAGGGGTTTCAGTAATAGTTAAGGGGGTTTTAACATGTTTATTTATTTTTGCTTTTTTTGCATTTTTCACATTTCTGAATATGCTGTGTCATATCACGAGTCATACCTTCCCAGTAATAATTTCTTTTTACCTTGGCCAAGGTTTTTGTAATGCCTGTACCACCTCCTTGTATAGGATCATCATGGAATGTAGACAATTTTGCTTCTTTCTCTTTAACATTTGTTAAAGTGGTCACCGGGTTGAGTAGCGCTAATATTAATGTTTTCATTAATTCATTGCCCCTATTTTTGAAATCATCTATTGAAATTTTTTCAAAGATGTGGTCCCGCGGTGCCGTTTTCAATTGGCTTTTTTTTTAATGTACCGGGGTCTTTTTCAAGCCTTGGAAATAGTTGTCCTAAGTCAATATTTCCATTTGCACATAAATCACCAATATCTATTCTTGCTATAACTCTTTTACCATGTTTAAATAAACATAGCGCATCTTTTATATGCAAGGTCACTACTTTACGTACTTCGTCATTATTTATGACTTGGTATACGTTGGGCTGAGAAGCTTTTTCTGTAGATTGTCTTGGCAATTCGACTTTTTTATTATCTGCGCAGATATTTAGTCTACTTTGGTACCTGGTAGTGACTTTCAGGATTTTATTTTGTATGTCTTTTAATTCGGATATTGTTATCTAGATAGGGCGTCTGCCACAAAATTATCTTTACTCTTTAGGTACTAGACAGTAAAGTCGTATTCTTCTAATTCTAGCCGCATGCGTGTTAATTTAGAACTAGGATTTACCATAGAAAAAATCCCCATACCATGGGACCTTCTTTTTACTTAATCGTGTTAAGTGGCGTGAATAGTCGGCGAAGTTTTTTATAAAACGTCGATAATACCTCGACCTAATTGATCAAGTATGTTTTCAATCCTAGGTAGGGGAAAAGTATCGGGCAGAAGGTTTTTTTTAATTTGGCGATAGTCTATTACTAATCTCCTTTTTTTATTATTAGAACCTGGGAGTGATTTCTAAGGTATTAACAGAAGTGGGCTATTGTATTCAGATACAGACTCTTCAACTATATGGTCTTCAATAAGTTTATCTACTTGGTTCTTTATTTCGTCTTGATGACTGTGCGGTATTCTGTAGTTTTTTATGTACACTGGTTCTTTATCTTTAAGTCTTAAATGTTGTTTGTAAAAATTATTAGTTGTGATTGATTCGGTTTCGAGTCCGAATATATCACTATTTTTAGAACATATGCCGGTGAGCTCACACGGACAAATGTATAATTGGATGTTGCTTCTGTATTCGTAACATAAATACCGGATACTATTTCTTGATTTGGAATTAAGACATTATCTTCTAATAAGTTTATATCTAATTTACGGTTTTTATAAAGTCAACTCCCATAGTTCCGTCGCATGGTATTGCGAAATTTTTTGAAACTAAATGGAAATTGTGCGGAACTGTATACTTGTCAGTCTGCAATTTAATTCGAACTAAACCATTGGACTTAATTACTCCTTGTCCAATGCTTTGTATATCTATTGTTCTATCTTGCTCGATGTTTTCAAAAGCATCTGAATTATCTTTTAGTAATAAAATGTCTGCTCCTGTATCAAGGAGAAATGTGAGAAGTAGGGAGAAGTTTTACTCCTTGTAAAGTTCTCAGAGCTTGCAAATAACTGTCGACCGTTTCTCGTTGTCTGCAAATAAGTGTCTCTTTCTGACTCTTTACGAAAAGACTCAGAGAGCAACCGTTTCATGGGTTCTTTAATGTGTTCGCTCGCGCTCAGAGCGAAACCGATTTTTTGTATTCTGTTTTGTTTCGGTTGTTGCAAGACCGTTTTGTCGTTTTCAGTGAAGCAAAAAGTCTTTTGCGTATGTATTGGTATACATTTACACGCATAGGCAAGCAAATCGTTAGATGTTTAATTGCAATCGTGTATTGAGTGTGTTAAGTTGCGTTGTTTAACTGTGTTAACTAATTATTTTTGTAAAATGGGAAGAGACAGTAACAAAAATGTGCACCGATTTTTTAAATTCAATTCGGTCGAAAAGAAATCGATGTGTAATGTTTGCGGAATTAAATTGTCCGGGAATCATTCCACAAATTTAAGACGCCATCTAACAACGAAGCATATGGACATTTTCAACGAGTGGAATAATTCTGGATCTACAAAGTTTACAGACAGCGAAGAAAAACGAAAAATATCGTATCAAACAAGTGAACAAGCAATTGTTTCTTCCTTGATAAAAATTGTAACCACAGACGGAAAACCATTCAAATTACTAGACAGTGAAGGGTTCAACGAAATAATGGATCCAATATATAATGCACTTGGCATGAACCCTGTAGAAATATTATGAATTTTGTGTCAATCAAAGAACAGTTTGTTAAAGAAAATATAAGGGCACTTGCGAAGGGAAAGATGGTGTCGCTGAAAATCGACGTTGCCACCAGAATGAATAAAGCCATTCTAGGCATCAATTTGCAAATGATCCACGCAAGCCTGGCTAAAACAGAGATTGTTGTGAAGACCTTGGGCATGATTGAGCTCGGGGAATCTCACACTGGAGTATATATGAAAACAAAAATTCTTCAAATCTTAGATGATTATGGCATATCCCTTGATCAGATTTACAGTTAAAAATTGAATTCCACACAATTTTGTATGTACAAAAATATGTGATTTTTTTTTGTTTTAATTTCATATTCTCTTACACAGCATTATGTACGTCTGATAATGGACTAAACATGATAAAAGCCGTCCAGGTATTAAATGATGCGACAGAGGAATCCCTTTTTGAAGAAGACATAGAAAGTGAGAATCTTCTGAAAGAACTGGATTCTATTGAACTGGCTAATATACACCTAGGGAGATGTGCAGCACACACTCTGCAACTGTGCGTATTTGATGTAAACAAAACAAAGAAGATCGCCGATAGAATAAGTGCCTGTCGCACATTATGCAAATCGCTGCGCACAGAAACATATATGTAAGTTATAAGTTATAGAAGTACAAATATATAAATTTATATTCCGATCGGGATAAATCGGGGAAAATAATAAATAAATATATATATATGTACATATATGTATATATAATTATATATAAATATATAAATTTTGTATATTATAAATACTTCATATTTATAAAATCTATGGAGACGTATTTTAGTTGAGAATGAAAAAAACATACCATCGCTCGACGTTGCTACAAGGTGGAATTCAACGTATTTAATGCTAAAGAAACTATTGGACTTAAAGGATTTCCTGGCAACGCGGCCAAATATTTGTGTAGAGGCCGATTGGGATTGGATCGAGACGTACACATACCAGGCAACCCTAAAGCTACAAAACAAAGATTTAGTTTATAGTGAGTTCTTCGTAGTATGGATGGAACTCAAATTGAAATGCGATAATAGCTACAATTTAATTTAAAAAAAAACTATCCGCACAAATCAAAATAAGGGAAACCAAATTATTAGAAAATGATGCATTGTTGGCAGCGATTTACATGGATCCTCGTGTAAATTGTATGTTGTCGACCAATCAAAAATCCTTAGCAAAGGCTAATTTAAAAAAACTGCTTTTCGTTTACATGAGTTGGAAGAAGTAAGCCGTATGTCGTAGAATGTTTGAAATGTGGGTCCTGTTTTGTTTATGTTTTAGGTTTGAGACTCTAATTAAAATTGTCTTCGTCAAAAACTAATACTTGTACTAAACTAAAATCCAAAATACATTTTATACTTATTATCGCTTTATTATTTAAGGCACAAACACGAAATGTTGCAGCGCTCGAAACTCCTGTGCATGAAGAGATGATTGCTTCCACTGCCTCGTCAATTTCAACCGCATCCTCATCTGAAGAGAAGGGCCTGTTCTCGGCTTTTTTGGACGATTTTCAGACAGTTTCGGAAAACAAAGAAGATCCAGTTTCTACAAAACTATCCAAAATTTATGCTGACATTGAAAACTTCGACGTAACATTTGGTCGCTTGCCATTAAATTGCAACATATTGGATTTTTTCAATGATTTGAAACTTAGGATGCCGCATATAAGTGCACTACACCTGCAACGCAAGTCTCCGTCGAACGGGCATTCTCAGACCTACATTTTATTTTAAGTGAACGAAGAAGTTTGATTAGCGCAGAAAATTTAAACTCCTTACTAGTTGTTAAGCTTAACACATAAATACTGGTATAAAAAATTTTACAAAAAGTATGAATATAAGATAAAAAATAAAAAAAAAACATCTAAAAACAACATTGTCTGAAACTTTTTTTGCATTCCTTTTGCAGTAATAACATAATAATTACAAAAGCAACAACAACGATAGTAAATGAAAAGACCGTTTGGATTGAGTTTTTCGGTCAATCGGTCTTTTGCTGACTCTCTTTGTACGAGCGTTTCTTGTTCCGCTCTTCACGCACTGCTCATTAAACGACCGAAATAAAAAGGCTCAACGAAAAGCGCTCAACAGAAAACAGAATTAAGGACAGCAAAAGTCTCTTGCTCAGAGCGAGAGCGAGAGAGTATGAACTTTTTCGGTTCTGCTCGCAACGAGAGCGCAAGAAAAAAAACGGTTGACAGTTATTTACAAGCTCTGAAAGTACTATATTATGTTTTATATTATAAAATTAAATTTCTTTATATAAGTCCGAGTTAATTTTAAATTAATTAAAAAAGATAAATGATATGCAACACCATAATATAATTTTTTTTAAATAATTATTTGTTCTTTATCATTAATATTAAATTAATTAAAAAACAAATTGTAGTAAAATATACTTTTAAATGAACTGCAGCAACCGCGCCTCAAAACGCTGTTTTCCTATCGAACTATTATTTGGATCTCTATGAAAATTTGGGAAAATATTCTCTAGGAAATCTAGGCGTCGTGGTGAAATTGGCAGTAACGAATAAAAAGTTTGAGAAGCAACCCAAAAAAAATGGTCAAGATAGCTGAACTCAAGGTAGACCAGTTGAGGTTTTTGTTGAGAGAACGAAATCTGGCAGCTGCGGGAACCAGAGCAGAGTTAGTGCAGCGACTAGTGGAGTTTGAGGATTCGGAAGATGTGGAGATACCATCCAGTGGAAACATAAGTCAACGAGAGGAATCGATAACGTCACAAGAGGCAGCTATTTCACAACTGCAAAATGAGATGGCCGAGCTGAAGAATATGATGGCGCAGTTGGTGAGCATGCAGAGGCAGAATGTAGATACAGCAGCTAATAGCCAACAACGCGCAGAGGAAGTCACAGATGCAGATAATCCTACTCTTCAAGCAGCAAACAACGTTCGACATGCGTCGGTAAAAGAAATTTCGGACACTTTGCCAGAATTCGATCCAGGAGGCGAGAACGCCATATCAGTGCACTAGTTCATCGATTGTGTCGACAAAGTGGTTGGCGCGTATCGTTGGGACGAGAAATTTTTATTACTAGCAATTTATACAAGGATCAAGGGACCAGCCAAGTTGTGACTCGATTCATCGCAGGCAGTACATACAACAAGGAGCGACTTCGCGCAAGCCAATGCAACCAGACGAGCTAAAGAGACAGATAAGGAGTACTGTTTCCGAATGTCAGCCTTAGGAGTGCGGTACAATTTGAGCGAAGCAGCGGTTATAAGATATGTTCGCGCAGGTTTGCAGCACCGAGAGTTACAAAACAGCGTTGCAGCTATACAATTTTCATCAATGAAGCAACTTAGAGAGGCAGCCGAATCTTATTTTGTAAACAGAGGCCGAGCAATAACAAACAAAAAAAGAGTTCGTACCGAAATTCACCAATATAGAGACCGAGCAAGATGGTGACACCAAGCCAGCCAAATCGAAGGATGCTAAGACGTGTTTTAAGTGTGGCGAGTTGGGACACTTCGCAAATTCGTGCCCGAGTAAGGAGCAGAAGCCTCGCTGTAACAAATGCAATACTTTTCATGCAATCACAGAGAGTTGCCAAGCTGCAAGGGTGATGCGTTTAGAAGCATTAAATCAGGACAAGTTGTTCCCCAGAATCGTACAAATAAATTCGAAAAACTATAACGCATTTATTGATACTGGTAGCCAGGCTAGTATTGTGCGACAGTCTGCTGTATAAAGATAAGCGGCATAACCTTTTGCAAGAAGACCTTTTGTTGGGACAGGATGTCATTTTAAGCGCCAAGTTATACCTTAAGTTTGGGCCAGGCAAAGCCGAAGTCAAGCGAGCCGTACTACAACCAGAAACCATCGAAAGCGAAAGTGGTACCCTTAAGCTTCTCGCTAATATGAGCAATGATCAGGAAAGAAACCAAATGCGTCTGCTGTTAAACAAGTTCGAGGATGTTTTCTCTGCAGGACTGCAAGGATTAGGAAAAACAAACATCGTTGAGAGCAACAAGGTAGTTTCTCAACCACCTTACCGAATTCCCGAACCGAAGAAGGAAGTTGTCGCCAAGATATTGGATGAGTTGTTGCAGCAGGATATTATCAAAGATTATAAAGTACATAGATGGGACATCAGGGCCCAAAACGGTCAACTTTTTGCGTCGAGCTTGTTGGTGAGGGGGAACGCACATGCATACGATTCTATTTTTAGAACTCTTTCCATGTATCCGTCAACAAAAATGTGAACCTATGTGTGTATGTGTGACTGCTCGCACGACGAAGTAAAAATGTTTTGGCTTCCAAATTAAAATTTCTCGTTTCTGTTTCCGATGCGCCGATGTGGTAGTTGGTAGAACAAATAGTATTTTTGATCGCCGCCGATCGAGACAGGATGGTAGCGTAATGCATAGAGTAGTTACTCTATGTGTAATTTTTCTGTGTTCAAATCCTCGTAAGGACTTCGAACTTTTTCGTTCTTTTATGTTTATTTTTTTTTTATTTTCCTTAATTATAATATTTTTCTTTAATTTTACAATTGTAAAATTGTTTAATTCTTCATTATGTCCGGGTAATAAAATTTCAAGGGAGTCCTTCCGGCATTTTTTCATCCGACACGTCCGTCACTTATTTTTACTTTAATTGTTATAGAATGCAATTAAAAATAATAATAATGACGTAAAAATTAAAAATAAAACAAATAAAAAAAAAATATATAAGTAAATATAAAAAAGAATTAAAAGTAAAACTTTATCAAAATCAAAACAACCGCCCGCTAATAAAGTCGAACCCAGGACCGCATGAATAAGGACCACGCACTATCCATCTAGACTATCCTCGAAGTTGATTTTATGATACTTAAAATTGGTGTTAGAAGAGGCGCTAGAATCCATGCCAAAAACAGAGCTGACGAGTAAGGATAGTAAAAAATATTTCTGATCTTTTTGCTCTTACATTGGTTCGATTACAACGTTTCAAACTTTCATCGTTCCAAAGATGTTACGATCTAAAAATAGAGTTCTCTCTCTCCCTATCTCATCTGCCAGCCGTTTGTCGTGGAACCCGCTCTCAAATGTCTTCATTATTACACCGGGTTCCACGACGAACTGAGGCGATGTTAAGGTTATTTTACAATTTTGTATTTTTTTATTGCATTATAAATTTAGAAAAACACATTTAAAGAATAAAAATATAATATAAATAGATTTAAAATTAAAAAAATTTTCTGAAAACAAGAAAAATTTCTTAAATCAAAGAAGTTTCTGAAAACAAGAAAAATTTCTTGTTTGATCATCGAGCGTTTTCGATGCCGTAATTAAAAAATTAGAATTTAATTAATTTCAACGTTATAAACTTTATTCAGGCCGCATATGAAATTAGGATTTATGAACAATATTTGAAATCCAATTTAGGATGCGAGCGCAGTAAGAAGACGAACGAGAGTTGCGCCAATATTCCAGCATAGGCTGAGCGGATGCTCGCTAACTTTAAACGCTGAATTAGCAAAAGCCGAGCGGCCGAAAGAGTCGGCTTGCGACCAACAAAACATCAGTTACTTTGTTATTATTTTGTTTAAATTAGTTGCTTGCTGCTTGACCCGACATTCTCCCCCCAGTTGGGGCTTCTACTCCAACTTCATCCTTAAGGGGCAAAAGGCACAGCTTAGTCACAGCTCGCTTGGTAATTCCAGATGAGGTTGGAATTATCACCGCCACTCGAAAGATACCATCCCGACCAGGGATTAACTCCATTATTCTCGCAAGCGGCCATTTCATCGGAGGTAGATTCTCGTCCTTTACTAGCACCACATCGTTCGGGTCCAAGGCAGGACCGGAGGCGCGCCATTTGGAGCGCTGCTGGAGAAGGCTTAGGTACTCCTCCTTCTATCGGGACCAAAAAAACTGCTGCAGGAAAGACACGCGCTGCCAACTGTCCAACCGGTTGAAGTTCAGCTTTGTAACATCAGGCTCGATAAGGCTTTGTAACATCAGGCTCGCTGACTGACGGACCACCAGTTAAAAAATGAGCCGGGGTCAGAACATCAAGGTCTGCAGGATTTTCTGAAAGAGACAATAAGGGTCGTGAATTTATAACAGCCCCAATATGGCACAGCAGCGTTCGCAGCTCCTCGAATCCCAGAACTGCAGATCCGACAGCTCGGTAAAAATGGTGCTTGGCGGTTTTAACAGCCGCTTCCCACAGACCACCGAAATGCGGAGATCGAGGAGGAATAAAATGCCATTCGATGGACTCCATAGAGCAAAACTCCAGCAGTGACCGTTGATGCTCTTCGCTTAAAAATAATCGGCGCAGCTCCTTTAGCTCGTTTTTGGCTCCAACAAAGTTGGTTGCGTTGTCAGACCAAATATGTTGAGGACTTCGGCGGGTGCATATAAAACGCTTCAAAGCCTGCAAAAAAGACATTGTGGACAGATCCCTTACAAGCTCCAGGTGGACGGCTTTGGTAGCAAAACAAATGAAAATGCTAATGTAACATTTTACTGGAGCCTTATTACGCACTTCCGGCTTATAATAGAACGGTCCACAAAAATCCACACCGTTGTCAGACCAAATATGTTGAGGACTTCGGCGGGTGCATATAAAACGCTTCAAAGCCTGCAAAAAAGACATGGTGGACAGATCCCTTACAAGCTCCAGGTGGACGGCTTTGGTAGCAGAACAAATAAAAATGCTAATGTAACATTTTACTGGAGCCTTATTACGCACTTCCGGCTTATAATAGAACGGTCCACAAAAATCCACACCAGTGACTCCAAAGACCTGGGAGCCGCTAACTCTTTGCTCCGGGAGATCAGCCATAATGTGCTCCAACAACCGAGGCTTAGTCCGGAAGCATCGGATGCATTTGTGTATTGCCTTCGTCACGGTTTTTCTCCCCCCAATTGGCCAATATTGGGAGCGAATAACAGTGCGCGAGGTCCCGTATGTAAATTTCGCTCATGGAAGTCAACAATTATAGCCTGCGTAACTGGATGGCTCCTTGGAAGTATAATTGGATGCTGACTATCAAAATCCAACGACGAATTTTTTAGCCGACCGTCTACGCGCAAAAGTCCAAATTTGTCCAAGAAGGGAGAGGATGAGGCAAGGGCACTGGATACCGCTATCTCTTTTCCATTTTGAAGAGCCTTTATGACCTCCCAAAAATGCACACGCTGCACTAGCCGCAATAATAGCTGTGTTCCAGATTTTATATCGCTAGCCGTAACACCGTTGTGGTGAATTCGCTGAGAAAACTTGTATAAGTAAGCGAATACCCTCTGCAGTGCTGGAAACGAATTAGCGTACTTAGAAATCGCTGTTATATTATCCACGTACGGAGACTGAATGAACAGGACCCTTGCACGTAACTCCAGGGTTGATCTCTCAGATGGGACCGCGGTTGGCCACGCCTCTTGGGATCCAATGAGAAACGGAGGACCGTGAAACCACAGCTTATTCTCAACCAATTCATTGGGAAGAGCACCACGTGACAGGATATCTGCTGGGTTCAAAGAAGTGGAAACATACCGCCACTCCATTTCTCTAGTTAGCTTCTGAATGGTCGAAACTCGATTGGCGACGAAAACATTAAACCAAGAGGGTTCTTCTCGAATCCAAGACAGAGCTACAGCAGAATCGCACCAGCAAAAATACTTTCCAACGTAGACCTTTAACTGCTCTACTTCCGACATAAGTCGAGCCAACAACTCGGCTCCCGATAACTCCAGCTTCGGCACCGTAACAGTCTTTAACGGCACAACTTGGGACTTCGAACAAAGTAAATAGCTTGCAGATCCTGCGCCCTTGGACACGACATAAACGCATGCCCCACACGCCTCAATGCTGGCGTCACAGAATCCATGGACCTCCATCTCGGATTTCGATGTTAGCACCCATCTAGGGAATTCGGCGCGCTGCGTACTAACAAAGCTGCTACAAATCATATTCCAGTCGCAGTGAAGAGCTTGAGGAAGACTTTCATCCCAGGACAACTTCTCACGGCACAGTTTCTGGAGAAAGATCTTTGCCTTTGAAATTACAGGACCAACAAGGCCTAAGGGGACATAAAGCCGAGCGACTGAAGAAAGCACAATGAGCCTAGTGGGCTTTGAGATTGACTGAATCCCTTCAAAAGAAAATAGCAAGCGGTCAGTTGCAGGATCCCAAGCAAGACCCAGTGTCTTTGTGAAGTTGCTGCCATCATCAAATCTTAGGAAAGACTACCGATCTTCTTCAGGCACCTTATCCAGCACGTCAGCAACATTGGAGCACCACTTCCTTAACCGAAAATGGCCTTTGGCAATGATCGCGGATGTTTGCTGCATTATTCTAATAGCCTCATCTATAGAGTCGCCTCCGGAAAGCAGATCATCCACATAAAAGTCGCGACGCAGAAGTTCGGCCCCCTATGAAAACATTAATTGCTCATCATCTGCCATCTTATGCATTGTCCGAACTGCTAACAATGAGGCTGGCTTCGTTCCATAGGTGACCGTTTCCAACTTAAAAACCTGTAACTCATCCCGGGAGAATTCCCGCCAAAGAATACACTGAAGATAGCTGTCCTCAGGAAAAACCCTGACTCAACGATACGTTTAACAAATATCTCCAGTAATGGCCACCCGATGGCATCGGAACCTTAACAGAATATGCAGTAACTTTGGCTGAATAACTGGGCCAGACATCAACACGTCATTCAAAGAATATCCAGAAGTGGTGACAGCAGATCCATCAAAGACAACCCTTAGCTTGGTTGTTGAACTCTCCTCCTTTAAAACATAATGGTGTGGAAGAAAGTATTGACCAGTGACACTCGCATCAGCAGGGACTGGAGACATGTGACCCAACTCCAAATTATCCTTTATCAAGGCAGCATATTGCTCCTTCAATTGAGGACGGCGACAGTGCTTCCTTTCGAGGGAAAGAAATCGTCGAACGGCTTGGGGGTAAGACTCTCCCAGCAATTTAAAACCGCATTTTAACGTTAGCCTCACAGAGTCAGCGCCGGAATCCAGCCGAGCAACATGTTGCACGAAATGCGCATCGCAATCTAGCTCCTCCTTCGTCCGCTTCACAATAGGCTCGGGGCAGTCTTCGATTTCCCAAAACCGGCGGAGCAGAGAATCCAGCTGATCATCCAGCGTTGTTGCGCTCTCCGGAACATCCTTGTGGGCAGTGAGAACGAGTGATCTTCTCTGGACTTGTGAACCGCCTCCACACACGACCCATCCAAGTCGAGTTTTCTGCAGCAATGGGAGGCCGGCTGAGAGCTTAATTTGCCCAACACACAATAGCTCATAAAACAGACTGGCTCCGATAAGAAGGTCGATGCGCTGAGGGCGGAAAAATTCAGGATCAGCCAAAGAAAGATTGTCAGGAATATTCCAGCATGAGACATCCAAACTGAAGCTAGGCTGTAGGTTCCGAGTATTCGGAACAGTGGGAACGTAGAAAAACATCAACAGAGAATCCATCTGTCGCAAAACCGGTATCGCCAATACCAGACACCGCCATGAATGATTTGTACCCCCGGAGCTGCAGCTGACTTGCCAGCCGGGAAGTGATCACGTGCACCTGCGATACAGAATCCAACAGAGCTCGGCATGGAACAAGGGATCCAGCGCGACTACGAACAAAAATGTTCGCTGTAGCAAGCAACGATATATCGCCGCTGTGATCTTGAGCAACTAGTGCATTAGCAGTGGACGGCGAAGAGGCTGCAGGCTCGGCGACCTCGGCTATGGCTGACGTGGGAGGACCAACCAAAGGCTGGCAGCTAGATGCCGGCGGCTCCAGGAAATGCAGCAGGCTGTGATGCCTCCTTCCACAACTGCGACAATTAGCAGCGAGGCACTCACGCATGTGATGGCCCGTTTGCAGACACTTCCGACAAAGACCGAGTCGCCTGGCCTCACCAAGGCGAATCTCAGGGGGCATTGATAGAACCCGGGGGCATGCAGACATTATATGGGACCATCCCCCGCATAGCGCACAGGTAGCGGGAAGCGAATTAGTAACAATAAAGGATGATCTACTATTATTTGCACCTCGACGCCAAACCACATGCGCCCGGGGCGTATGCAGCCATGGCCACGTCCATAGCCTCCAGCGTCCTACACCGCTGCTCCAAAAATTTTGCCATCGACTCCCAAGTAGGGATGGCGTCTGAACCTGAGGAGTTTTGACTCTCCTCCCACTTGGCCTGGGTAGCTGGGTCCAACCTTTGAAGCAGAACTTGGACGATGATGCAGCTGGCGATCTGAACTGATGTACCCAAATTCTGTAAGGCTCGCATATGGGCATTGAATTTGTCCGAAAGACCTCGAAGTGCTGATATTGAGTTACTTTCCAACAGACTGAGCCCCAGAATCTCGTTCACGTGTGCCTGAAATATTAAGCGACGGTTATTAAATCGTTTCTCCAATAAATTCAGCGCAACATCATAGTTCTCGTCGGAGACTTCCAAGGAACGAACTGCTTCGAAAGCGGACTCCCGAAGGCAAGATCGCGACCTTTGCAACTTTTCCACCTTACTAATACGAGGATTGCTGGTAGAGAAGATCGAGTAAAATTCAGCCCATTCCGAGTATCCACCGCTGAACGTAGGGAGCGGCAAAGGAGGCAGCACTTGAAAACTTTGACCTAACCCTGGGTCAGCCTCCATGGTGGACATTCCGTTGGCAAGGGTGGAGTGCGCAGCAATTCGAGATGAGCGAAGGGTCGTCTCGAGCTCAATTTCCGCCTGCATCGTCGCTACGAGCTCCGAAACAGTCCATCGAAGGTCACTGCTGATCTGCAAAATGTCCAAATCCTCAAGCTCCCCGTGGATGGTCTTGAAGTCGCTGAACATGGTGGCTATCTGACCATGTCGCACGTGTAGCATGGCATCATCCACCTTGGAAGTAGGCTGAAGAGCTCCTCGAATCCTCTGTAAGTCCTGGAGAATACCCAGGGCCTTGCACTTTAAAATAGCACTCCGGGTTGGAGTGGGTGCTCCAGTGACGGCGCCGTTGGAGTTCATGATTTATTATATTGAGTTCCGAACAACCCGAAAAAAATGTTATTTGCCCGCGGCGAACACGATCTGTCCCACTGTGCGCTCAGAAACGTAGCGGAATTGTGTAATGTATATATATGAAGCTATGTGCGGGCGAATGCACTTGCGTTGTGGATCGTAAATATTTATGTGTGCTTGTTAACTAACGTTTATGTTTATGCCTGTATGTATGTACAATATAATAATATTTTATAATTTGTTTATTATTGTAAACAAACTTATTAGCCACGTATGATAATACATGTTTCACATAACACTGTTTACACAATTGTTTTGTTTTTGTTAGTAATTTGTAATTTGTTTATGTGTATATAAATATATTAACTATGACGTCGGGGTTCACCAATGTTTGGTCATCGAGCGTTTTCGATGCCGTAAATAAAAAATCAGAATTTAATTAATTTCAACGTTATAAACTTTATTCAGGCCGCATATGAAATTAGGATTAATGAACAATATTTGAAATCCAATTTAGGATGCGAGCGCAGTAAGAAGACGAACGAGAGTGGCGCCAACCTTCCAGCATAGACTGAGCGGATGCTCGCTAACTTTCAACGCCGAATAAGCAAAAGCCGAGCGGCCGAAAGAGAGTCGGCTTGCGACAAACAAAACATCAGTTACTGATTAATTATTATGTTTAAATTAGTTGCTTGCTGCTTGACCCGACATTTCTTAAATCAAAGAAGTTTTTCTAAAATATAGATCTATAAATATAAATATATATAATAAAGAAATATATATAATCAAGAAAATTTTCCAATAATTAAGGCAAATTATGATTTATTTTCAGGAAATATTTTCTTAATAATAGAAAGGCTCACCATAAAAGATACTAACCCTAAAAAATAGAAAACTGTTTCTACAATATAGATATTCCTTTCTAAAAATGCACTGTGTTACCTATTAATTTAGGTAACCCTAGAAAATAGAAATATTTCGTTAGATATAGAATTTTTTTTATATTTTATCTCTGTCCGTGGTCGGCACCCAATACATTGATATGATTTTAACGCTTTAGTATTAGTATAGCAGAAAGTAGGCTCTGAGCATGACGCGTCATGACGTTTCACACACTTATACTGTGTGTGTGGAAGAGCACGGGCAAGGATAAATGCAGACTGATCTATATTATATTTTATGTACAAAGTTTTAACATGTTAAATACAAAAAAGTTCCTCTTATTAGTAGCATAAGCTTGTTCTGTTTTACAAAGGTTTTTGAAATAAAAGTAATTGGTTTTTCCTTCTTGAGATTAAACTGCACCAATTGCGACAATTATCACAAGCGTCGGTGGTCCTCGAAAGGTTCAAACTTTTATTTTAGTGCGGTTGAAATTAGTTCTACTTGAGCAATGAGATTTTCTTTCAGCTCGTTAAAAGCTTTAATTGCTGCTTCATCAGCTGAATTAACATTTTTTTTGACATTCTTTTGAGATTTTGCCATTATGACCTCCAAGATATTTTGTTAGGAGGTTTGTAGCTATGTAGCGTAGTTTGAAACAAATTTTCTATAATAGCCCGTAAAACCTAGGAAACTTCTTGATTCCCGAATATTTTCTGGAAGCGGATATTTACTAATGGTTTCAATTTTCTCTGGGTCTGTCTTGATGACGTTATAGGATACAATGTATCCTAGAAAACATACACAATGTATCCTAAACCCTATCCTAGGGTTTCTCGTTTGAAAAACATACATTTTTCTAAAGATGTTTTTTGCCCTCAAATAATATGCCCTGTGTAGTTTTGTTCAATTGAGTTTGAGAATATAATAATGTCGTCCATATAGACATGACATATTTTACCTATTTGTTCTCTTAGGATATCGACCACTGCTCCTCTAAAAGATTCTTGGTGCATTTGTTAATCCGAATTCGTAAAAATTCGTATTTTCAATTATATCGGTGAAAAGGCTGTGTTCGAAATCAGATTCTTTCATTAGTTATCTGATGAAATCCCTGATTCTAAATCTATTGTTGAAAATATCTTGCTTTTCCCAAATTTGATAGAATTACTGATGGGTCTTGCATTGGGTACCTGTCAGGTGCAGTACTTTCATTTAATTTTTTATAATCAATGACGAGTCTTAATTTACGGCTTCCGTCTTGATTCTCTCTCCTTTCTTTGGGACTACCAGAAGTGGAAATTGTAAGGGCTTCTGCTAGGCCTTATTTTTCTGATAACATTCTTTTGATTTCGCTATTCACGAAGTCGTTGACACACTAGGCATACGGATATTGCTTCCCGTATATTGGCCTATCGTGGATAAGATTTATTTCCCCCTTTATGTCTGTTCTAAAAGGAATTTGCATTTTTTATCTTCGAATGCTCCTTTTCAATATAGTGAACTATCTTCTTCCTCAATCCGCCTAATTGGTCGGTACTATATTATTAATTTGATTTTATTTTTATTGACGGATAATTCTACGTCGGCGTTTTCAGGATTTTTAGTTCCCAAGACATTTGTATTTTTCTTGACGGATATTTTTACGTCGGCGTTCTAGGCATTTTTAATTCCCAAGCTTTTTCTCACTATTTTCAACAAATAATGAATCTGTATTTTCGCTACCATTATCATCAAAATACTTTATTATAATAAATTCTTTTTAACGGAAGAATTTATTTTCTTCAATTAAACGTATTTCATTTTTCCTCATTATCATAATATTTTAACTTCTCCTGTTATTTACGTGAGGGCCGTTGTGCCGCAACTTTAGAGCGCACCCGCGCTAAGAGAGCGCACTTGCACTGAAGAGCGCACCCGCTCTTGAAGAGCGCATCCGCGCTCGCCCCTTTTTTATCGCTCCTTATTTCGTCGGTCGTATTTTTTTTATTACGGTTGCCTGTTTTCTTACTAAGTTCTGTTCAGTATTCATATAAGCCGCCCAATAAAGCTAACCGCGGTATATTCACTGGAAGACGCCCCCGACTTTTTATTCAACATTTCTACACCTGGAATCGTTTGCGGCAATCACGCCCCCTTACAAACAGTTGGTCCTTCGAGCCGGATAATTACTGGATTTTCTTCTGCCAGCAGTTCTCGGCATTGTTCCGCCAAAAGATCAGTACATTTTTCCGTCTCCACCTCTCTGCCGGTCTTCAGCAGTGATCCGAACATTAAATTTCGTTCACACTGCTGCAAGATTGTTTTTCCCTCCGTGTCAACTCCAAGTCCGAGTTTTCCGACACAACGGCAGGTTGAGATTTTCTAATAATCTATAATAATCTTAAAATTCTGCACATTTTTCCATCCGTCTCCGTTTTGTGTGCTGCCCATATTCCTCGCCGTTTTCGGCCTCTCCGTTATCCATTCGCTTGCCAACGGTCGAGGCATATGTGCATCCACATACATACATACGCACATACATATTTTTTGGAGCAATTAATCCGCGAAAAATTCGCAAGTGAACAGGGAAATTGTGTGGTGACAAAAGAAGGCATAATTAATATTGGCCACCGGTGTGAATTAGTTCCGGAATTTTCAAATTCACCGAACAGTCCGCCGCTGTCGTAATATTTGTTTTTTATCTTCCTCAATCAGTGTCATTTTTTACACCACATAACTTTTCTTTACATATATCCGTACCTGCATGCATGTCCATATATTTTCTGCCTTCAATTCCAGGAAATGTATAACCGATAAAATTTAACATATACAGTCCACTTATAGACGTCCCACTGTGCCATTATATGCCGCACATGCCCTTGCCCTACTTGCATGCATGTCCATATATTTCCAAATATTTTCTGCCTCCAATTTCGGGAAATATATAGCCGATAAAATTTTAAAAAAATTTAAATTTTCTAAAACCAACAATTATAAACCGCCATTTCACTACAAATCCGTAGTCGCGATTAAGCGATTGTGTCGCTTAAATTCTCGACCTAGCCGTGTTGTGTTTTTCGGTTCTGTTTTTTTCTTTGAGGTACGTACAGGGTGCCGACGGCATAATCGGCTGTAACAAAATAGATTAAAAAATCAATTAATTATAAATTTATGTATTTATAATTTTAACTACGAAAATTTATTTAATTCTTATTTTCCGTTCGAGCGAAGGGCCAGGTTTTTTAATTCACCTCTCCGCCCACTCAATACTTAAAGTCGAAAATTTAATTATCGAAAAATTATAATTAATGAATTTAATTATCCACCTTCTGTCCGAATAGAGCCGCGGTTTTAATTCCATCTTCCGGCTTCGTGTTAATGAAATTCAGTTGATTAAGGATTTAGGTTTTAATTCCACCGTTCCAGCTTCGTGATAATTCTCCTCAATTGATTAACAATTAGATTTTCAACTCCCACCCTTCTGGCTCCATCATAATTAAATCCGGGCCAGTTAGCCAAAAATTAATTATTTATTTTTTGTGGGTTAAATTCAAGCCAAAGTTAAGTCCACCTTCCGGCTCCGCAAATTCGAAAATAGTTAACACTTTAATATCTCAGTATATATTAAATTCAGTACGAACCACACAAGTAGAAATATACATACATATATAGACGGTCATCATTTTTTTCCGAACAAGCATGAATTTTCCGGTACTTTTTCCTTTTCCTGTGCCTCCAACGTTGCTTCTACTCCGCATCAGGCAACATCCGCCTACAATCCGAGCAAACCTCGTCTCCTTTTGGGTTTTTCTGGTGCCTAAAGTTTTTCTTTCCACATTCGAATTGTGCCGCACACGACTTTCCTTTCCACATCGGTGCCACTAGTTCGCACTTGCTCCTTGTAATTGCCTTTCATCCGCGATCTCACCGTTCTCATCACATTAGTGCGACCGGCCATCACTTCGTACAAGGCACCTGTTGCGCGAGTCAGTCGACAAGCGCTGACTAGAGAATTGGACTCTGAGAATGCCCACGGGAAACGACAAAAAGCCGCGTTCGATCCCAGCCATCCGTTTGGACACATCTCAATCCGCATCTCCGCGGACGCCTCTTTTGAAGCCTAAGGCTACAAGTGCCAGTCAATACAACCCCCGGTCCTTCACAGAGGCAGACTCGCTCCGTTGCCAAAATGGCTCCAAGTGCGGTCGAAGTGGCGTTGAAAAAGTTCATCGCCACAACAGATCGAATTAGCCAATTTGAGGCTAACAAAAATACTCCGGGCGCCCCAGAAACCGAAATAGGCTCCCAATACATGTGCGAAGTGCATCGGGCTATGAGAGCTGCTCGGATTTGCTAGCCGTGTCCGACGACAATGCGGCCGTCTCGACAGTGCTGGAAGCGAAGTACAGCTACTGTTACTCCGTCTATTCGAGGTGTATTGCCCAGCTTCGGGAGAAAATTGCCTTCCAATCCACTCAGCCTTCCGTAAATGTACACACGCCCGCGTCTACAGGTTGCCGGTTACCTCCGGTGGATACCGAGGTTTTCGCGGGTGATTATCTTCGGTGGCCCACCTTCAGAGACTTGTTTACGGCCATTTACATCCAAAACTCGCTTCTCACCCTGGTAGAGAAGTTGTTCCACTTACTGTGCAAAAAAAGTGGTGACGCCCACGCCATTGTTTCTAAGGCTCCGCTTACCCATGAGGGGTTTGACGCCGCTTGGCAAAGCCTCACAGACCGCTTTGAAAACCGGCGGCTGTTGGTCAACAGCCAGTTGAAAATCCTTTTCAACATCCAGGCTATTTCTCAAGAGTCATTCAGAGTTGTCTGACAGCCCTAGCAATGTCCGCCATCAATGTTGAGGCTTGGAACTGTTAGTGGTGTCAAAGCTCCCCAAGGTCACACTTTCTATGTGGGAGCAATACGTCCATAATAAGGCCGAAATTCCAACATGGAAGGAAATAGACAACTTCTTGACAGAGAGCCATCGCACTCTAGAGGCAATCGACGACGTCAGGCCTAGTGGCTCCGGGCAACTTCCGCCAAGCCGGGAATTCCTATTGCCCCTGCTCGGAGGCTCAACTCATACGAGACTCGAGTGGTTCCAGGCCACAACTGTTGCGAACTCTGTTCGAGGGAGAATGGGGTGGCCATTCGCTTATGTCCGCGGTTCCTAGAAACGGACGTAAATGGGCGCTCGGACTACATTAAAGGAAGCAGTTATGTTTAAACTGTTTTTGCCCGGAGGCCACCAGCAACGAGACTGCCCGAGCGCCCATACCTGCTTCACATGCCACAGCAGACACCACACCCTCTTGCACCCGGCGATCAGCAATCGAGTCGCAACCGCTCCAAGTCCGCATACGTCAACAAACGGCTCAGAGGATCAGTCGAATGTGCAGGTGTGTTTCGCTTCCGGGTCAGGAGCCGTCCTTTTGGGCACGGCTCTTATCAACGTGTGCCATTTGGGGTGCACCGTCCATGCACGAGCACTGATAGACTCAGGGGTGGGAAGCGACTTTCATAACGGAACGACTGTTCAACCTTGTCAAAGCTCCCTTCCAAGACGATTCACGCAAGTTTCCGGCCTCAATCAGACCATTTCCTGCGTCAGGGTAAGGGTATGCCATTTCTCCTTCGGTCGCCGTCTGAATTGGGCAGTTTCTCCGTCGGTCAAGAGCGTCAGGCCAGGCACAATTAGAGACTGCAGGCTACGTTCCCAGATGGCGAAATCGCATCATATCCGATTTTTCGCGAGATCTTCTCAAGGGGCGGCAGGGAACGCCATCATCCAGATCGATCTCCGAGGGGCTGCCCAATAATGCCTTCCCCTGGCGGACCCTAGCTTTGAGCTCCCAAATCGATGTATTATTAGGAGCTGACATTCTTCCGTCCATTTCTCCTCGGTAATTCCAGGCCAACCGGATCGCTTCTCGGTCGGGCGGACTTTTGGGATGACTGACGGGCCCTTGTCTCCAGCATACCCCGCAGCCTGTCTGTTTCCCACATGATTTCCCGTAGCCTCGGTGGGGTTTCGATTCAGGATGAGCACAATTCAGTCTCGACTCCTTCTTCGATTTACACATCGCATCACGCTGCACGGTGGCAATCAGCTGATGATCAGACTGATCCGGGCCAAATTCTGGATTCAAGGTCCATTCAGCACGATGTCGCCACGCCCGCAACCCCAGTCACTGGAAAGCAGATGTACTCGGGTACACAATCCCGATGCCGAGTCTGCAATGGGATCCATCCATTGAAGAAGTGTCGGCGCTCCTGCGCCTGTAGTGCGGAGGAGCGGCTCCGAGCGGTTCTCGTGAACCGCTATTGCTCGAGCTTTGAGCACTTCGACGGATCCTGTCGGCGGTGGGGACGACGTGTGTCAGGATCACCAGGCAGGTCTGCACAAGGAGCACCGGTCTCACCCCGGTGACCAGTACAGACGGGTCTCTCGCTCTCTCATCGGCCGTCATCCGCCAACTTCCGGCGCGGTTCGGGTGCTTCTCGCCCTGCGTCCGCATTTTCCGGAATTCCCAAACCGATCGGCCGCCGACTTCCCGGCACTCTTCGATAAGTCCTCGCTCTTCGACTGGCCGACAGCCTGCAGCACTGCATTCGTCAACCACCCATCAGGTGCCGTCCGCCACTCGTCGCCCGCGTCACCGCGCTCTGGGCAATTTCCGCCTATCCTCGAGGGCCCGCGCAGGACGCTGCGCCACCCTATCGTCGCTGCTGCAACCGGAACAGCGTTTACGCCTTCGCACGGGGCCTTCATCGACCAGTGACGCATGACGCACGACGAGGATCTGTTGCAACCCGAGCGATTGCAAGGGGGAGGATGTTTACGTGAGGGGGCCGTTGTGCCGCACCTTTAGGGCACCCGCGCTGACAGCAAAAGAGCGCATTCGGGCTCGAAGGCTCTTTCGCTCCTTCGACGGCATCGTCGATCGTATTTTTTCTATTACGGTGGCCTGTTTCTTGTTTAAGTTAAGTTCGGTATTCGATGTAAGCAGCCAAGAAAGCCTGACCGTTGTATCCACTGGAAGACGCCCCCGACTTTATTCAAAATTTCTACACTGGAATCTTTTGCGGCAACCACGCCCCCTACAAACACTAGGAAATAGAAATTCTCCCGAGCATTGCACAGAATAAACTGGCTATGTGCACGCCAAGTGTACCGGTTTCACTGCCTCAGTCTGGGACGCCATTTCCCGTAGGTCTTGTATTCATTATTGCTGTGAAAATTGTCGTGCTGTTCAAGGCGAAAAGAGGTCGTTCATGAGACAGACCAAGAATGGATTTAATGAGCTGATGACTGGTTTTCGTAAAATCAATGACCAGCTCTGTGAGCTTGACACTCAGTGACAAAATACAGTGACAACTCAGTTCATCGATCAGAGGGAGCTTTGAAAATCGTTGCAGCACCTTAATTTCCTTAGCCCGAGTTTTGTGGATTCGAGTTGTTCAATTTGTCTCTCTGCTCTCTGAGTAACGGCTCACGCTTGCACTTCAGCTCACATACAATTCGGGTACAATTATAACAAAGTTCCAAAGTTAAAAATAAGTTCAATCAATAACCTATCGTAACTCTAGATAACTGTGCTTTTCTACTTGAGAATTCAGAGCAATTAAATCGTGGGTGGCAAGAGATTCACTTATATTGACATTTTAGCGTAAAATTGCATCATGGCTCCGAAGCGACGTTTTAAGTCAAATCTAACAAACCTAAGTGTACATGATGTCAATGATAAACGATCGATGCCGAATTCATTTCTCTCGCGTCTTGAAAAGTGTTAAGGGTGACATAGACCGCATGGAGAGTTGTACCAACAACAAATTTCGTATCCATTTCGAGGCAGCGAATTAGAAGTGCAGATTAGACATTTTAAACAATTACATAAATCGTGCATTTAACCACTTCAGAAATTGAGTCCATTAGATCCGGTATTGTTCTCGCGAGCTGAGCTTGAGGATACTTAAGTGTGTAGCAGACCACATTACTTAACTCGACCCGCTAATACCACAGAGCTCCACAATAAAAATTTACCTCGAATGATTTACCCAAGTTTTC
>JAECYA010000338.1:0-75050 GCA_018153455.1 Drosophila parabipectinata | reverse complement strand
TTAATAAATTAAAATACATAAGGCCTGAGCATCTCTTCCAAGCCAAAAAATCTGTGAAACAGACTATTATCGATTAGGTGAAGGCCCAAACCAGATCCAAGTTAGAAAATAGTATTACGCAGACAATTAGTACGAAGTGTTGTGAAAACTGCGGCTTTAAAAAAAAGAGAGCCCTTCTACACGCTTCTCATAAATTTTACCTGATGAACCTTCGAAAAATTATAATTCCTATTCTTAATATTTAAGCTTTTTATTTTATTTAATAATTTTTTTTCATTTCTTATTCAATTCCTAAGAACAACTAATTCTGGCCTCTGCTTTTGTGCTTTTGGTCAGATTGTTGTGTTGGTCGGATGTCATGTGCCATGACCGCAGTCCTCCCCCCTTTTGGCCACGCCTTCTCAACTTACCTGAGTGTCTTGGGCCTCTTTTTTTTCTTTCTTTCTTTTTTTTCTGCTTGGCTGTTAGTTGGCTTTGTTGTTGTTGTTGTAGCTTTAAGTGGCGCCAGTAGCACCCGACATCGTCACGCTGGAGGCCAATAGCAAGACCTCAACCCGTAGACAATTTGTCTCGACTTGTTGTTGCTGTATGGCTGCTGCTGTTGGTGGTTTTTTGTGTTTTTTTTGGATTCGTATCGGCAACAAGATCTCCTGCTGCGTCTCCGCATTGTTGTTGCAATTGCTGTTGGAGTTGCAGTTGCATTCAGAGTTGTTGTTGCCGCCGCCGCCGCCTCGATTTTTTGTTTTTTTTTCTGTTTTTATTTCATTTTATGGTCGGTTTACTAGAAAAAAGCCTCGCAGACTCGCTTCGCAGCAAAGCGTAAAAAAAAAAAAAATAAAAAATAATAATAATGAAACAAAGTTGCAGCAAAAATTGTTTATTGTCGGGCCCTTTAGTGGGCCTTGTTGGTTTTACAACTGCAGCTCAGTCCCGTTCGCCCGAGTGGCAGAGGTCCAGTGGGTGGGTCCGTTTCAGCCTCCTTGTGGTGTAGCTGTTGTCCAAAAGATTGATGGCCTCAGGGTTAGGATGTCGGTCCAGCCTTCCCACGTATCTATTGGCGAATCGCTGAACTTCTTCGCTCACATATGGGACTCTCAGTTGGGCGTGGATTGTCGCATTGTCGTGGAACGGATGAGCTCCAGTTAAAGTTCTTAGGGCCTTGTTTTGGGCGATCTGGATGATCTTTCGCTTGCTTAGACACGCCGTCCCCCATAGCTGGATACCATAGGTCCAGACTGGCTTTACAATGGCCTTATGTATAAGGAGCTTGGTTCTTTGCTTCAGTCTGGACGTCCTTCCAATGAGCCAGTTGAGCTGACGTAGCTTGATCCGGATTTGCGTCCGTTTGCGCAGCAAGTGAGTAGCCACTTGAAGGCCCTCCTCTTCAGCGACAGGCATGTCGGCTGTGTACATGGTGTACAGGATGGGACCAAGTACACTGCCCTGCGGAACTCCAGCTTCAATGGGCCTGTACTCCGATGTCGCATTTCCGCTTCTGACCCTAAACTTCCTGTCGGTCAAGTACGAGTTAAGGAAATCGTAATACTGTTGTGTTCCTCTTGAGCTTGGCTTTTAGACCAGGGTGCCAGACCCTGTCAAACGCCTGCTTGACATCCAGGAAAACAGCACAGCAATAATGTTTTCTTTCGAGGCTGTCCAGGATTTTTGCCACGATCCTGTGGCATTGCTCGGGGGTGGAGTGGGAGTGCCTGAAACCAAACTGGTGATCTGGGATCAAACCAGCATCGTCCAGTACTGTCTGCAATCTGGGCAAAAATACTGTCTCGAGTATTTTGGAGATTACAGACAGTAAACTAATCGGCCTATATGAGGCGAGATTAGTTTCAGGCTTTCCAGGCTTAGGGATCAGGATGACCTCCGCCTGTTTCCAGCAAGTGGGGAAGTGTCCACTCTCTAGGCACGCATTATAGATCCTTGTGAGCCTCCTTATTCCTGAAGGTGGGAGAAGCTTGACCGCGAGTGCCTCTATCCCATCTGCACCCGGAGATTTTTTGGCGTTGAGGCCTGACACCTCCTCCTTGACCTCTTCCTCCGATACGGGCTCCATCTGGCTAAGATTCGTGGGTGGTAGGGCCAGTACAAACTCCGTTTCTGCTCTGTCCTCTTCCGTGCACATGTTCAATGGCTTGAAGGCTGCTTCGAGGTGAGCAGCAAAAGCATCGGCCCTTTCCTGATCCGAACGACACCATCCACCGTCGGATTATCGTATTTGGGCGACCTTTTGCTTGGGACGCTTTAAATGGCGGGTTAAGTTCCACAAGTTACGTTGGGGGTCCCCAGGCTCGACCTGGCGCAGGTACTCTTCGAATGCGCAAGTCCGCAACCTCTGCAGCAGCTTCTTGAGTTTTTTGGTTGCACGATTGAAAGCTGTTTTATCGCTGGGGTACCTGGTTTGGAACCAAATCCTTCTCCGTCGTCTCTTCTCATTGAGGAGTGCAGCCACTTCAGGAGACCACAGGTGTAAATGCCTTTGCAACTTCCTATTGTTGCATAGAGCCCTAGGAGATGCAATTAAGGCAGCGTTGTGCATCTCTTGAGTGAGATTCTCAACAGCCTGATCGATACCAGCACCCGTGCTAAGGTCTGGCTGCGCGCTCTCTAGGGCGTTCTCCATCCACTCGGAGTAGCTCTCTATGCTGGTGCGAGGTCTGATCATCCTGAGTCGGGTGACTTTCTTCTCTACAGGGGTGTTAATGTGGAGAAGAGATCTTTATTTGCCGAGCAGGCTATGGAGTCCGGATGGATTCCATGGGAGATGGCGAAGTCGAGAAGGTCCGGCAGTCGTTGGGGGTCTGTGGGCCAATACGTGGGCTCTCCAGTTGAATGACAGTTATAGGCTCTGCGCTGTATGCATTTGAATAATGCAGTACCTTTGGAATATATTTATTTATGGAAAATATTCGGAATGGAAGTTTTGGAAGAGACTTGTGAAGGAAAAGTATCAGAAATGCAAGTGGAACTTTTTGTGATAAATATTTTGAAGCAGATTAGTGGAGAATCGACCTACAAATCGTTTAAGATACCCCGCTTGAGAATGCTTTGATTGTTGGTTGGTTGATTGGTTGGAAGTGCGGGTCGAAGAAAGCGGACGTGCCGCGCGGGCGCTCCCCAGTGACGCGCCCAAGCAGCGCAGAATCTGGAAAGGAGTGGGTAATGGGTGACCGGACAGCTGGGGACGGACTCACCTGCCGAGGGAACCATAACACTCCCTGGATAGGTCACTAGATGGCCTCCGTGAAGATTCGGATAGCCGCCAACCGCCGAGGTAAGAGGCGCGAAGAGAGCTTTCTATTATAGGATCTCTCTTTGCGACACCTTTCTCCGAGTTGTAGCAAACGTGGCTGCCCCCACCAGAATTGCGCAGGTCATGGCGGCTGATCGTAACCCGCTGGCGGGCAGTGTTGGGTAACGCCCTAACAGTGTGTGCCGGTAGAGGGAGCTAGACCCGGATCAAGGGCACCAGGGCTGCCGAACGTCGCAATGACGCGACTACAGGAGCCCGCTAGAGGTCACCAGCGACCCAAGGCAAAGGAAAAGGGTAGCATACCTTTCAGGGCTGCTGCCTCAGGTCCTTTGACCAACATAAAGCTAGAAAACTCTGGCCTGCCATGAGTTGACAAAGGTCATGGAGCTGACCAACTGCCAACCCCTCCGCTACGGCGGTTCACCCACAAAAGGGGCTCTGGCGACCGAGCAGGAGCGGTATAACTCCCATCGGTCCCGCCAGGAGGAAATTCCAGGCGCACCAATGGAAGGCAGTGCTGAAACCCCCAAACCACAGCATGCATTAGCCATGCTCTATCCACTTTCCCCATCCCCCCAACCCCCCTATCGAAGAAGGCTAGCGCTCAGCTGAGCCGGAGAAAAAACCCTCGCAGCGTCTGTCCCATATTGGGCGGCTGCGACGTCTGCGTCTGTACCAAAGTGGTCGGCAGCTTAGACACCTGGCAGTAGGTATAAAATGCGCAACCCCCCCCAATTTTGGAATGTCGTCGAAAAACGAAATTACTCCAGGTGGCAGCCACAGAAGTGGAAATCCACCCGTGGGAGAGACCACGGCTAGGGCAAGGATTCTGGAGGCCCTAAACAACATCCCAATCATACCTGACAAGGCGGTGCCTCACTTGGCCGCCCTGGAAAGGAACACTACAAGTGCAGAAGAGCTAAAGAGTGCCAAAAAGGGTGACCCGTTCAAAAAGAGAAACAAAATGCGGCGCTCGCCGCTATTCGCGCCACAGGCTGGCAGCTCAGCTGGCACTGGCAGCCCAGCAGCGGTAGAGAAGGAAACGCCAAAGAGGCCACGGGAGATGCTTAGCCCGGACAAGGACCAGAGGGCGGCTCCCCCGAAGAAAAATAAGGCTGGCAGCTGGGCACGATAGTTAACGAGCTGCTATCGTGGGTCACGGAAAAAAAATAAGAGGCATATTTCCGCAATGCAAAGGAGCCTGATAACCAGACTGAAGGACATCCACTCCATTCTGGTCGGAAGTGTTCCAGAGGAGCATGCGCGACCGGCCATCATGCCCAAGCCAGTGTGCCCCAGATGTGAGAGAGCCGGCATCGATACCGCGGAGAAGGAGCAGCAGACCCTTCCGACGGAGGTCTGGACCCAGGACCAGGCTGTGCAGACCGGCAGCATCCCGAACAGCACGGGCCTCTGGAGTGCACACCGGGACTCGGGCGCCAAAAAAGCAACGGCCAACAAGGCGGCAAGGTCCAAGCCAGCTGTTGCGAACCCGGCTGCCGACAAAGGGAAGCGACGGCGAAGCAAGCACGAGAAGGTCGAATGGACGAAGGCCAAGCCGAGAAATCCCGAGAGGAGACGAGCCAGACCCGACGCCATAGTGATCCAAGCAGCAGACATGACGTACAGTCAGATCCTAAGCATGGTAACTCGCAGGGAGGACGGGAAGCTTGACGACCTTGTCCCGTGCGTCAAGAAGGTGAGGAAGACAGCCAAGGGCGGGCTGCTACTGGAACTGGCCAGGAAGAAGGAGAACTCCACACAGGCCCTTAAAGGTTGCATCGAGGAGGTCCTAGGGAGCAAGGCAGAGGTGCGGGCGTACTCGGAGGAGACCAAGGAGTCACTCGTCGAGCTACGAGGACTCGACGCACTAGCTACTTCCAGAGGACATCATCGGGGCTATCGCGCAGCAGGCAGCGGTGGACCAAGGCGCCTTAAAAGTAAAGAAGCTGAGAAGCAGTTATGGCGAGACGCAGACCGCTATCGTGGCTTTCCCCGCGAGCCTTGCCAAGGCCATCATTGCTGTGGGCAAGGTGAAGGTTGGGTGGTCGGTATGCCATGTGAGGGAAAAGGAGGTCGTGGCTCGCTGCTACAGGTGTCTTGGGATGGGGCACATCGCAAGCGCTTGCAAGAGCTCGAAGGACAGGAGGGGCTGCTGCTTCCGCTGCGGAGACTCGGACCACAGGGCGGCCACCTGCAAAAAGGACCCTCGATGCTTCTCGTGCGAAGATAAGGGCCGGAAGGATGTGAGGCATCAGACTGGAAGCAGAAGTTGCCCCATGTCAGCGAAAGGAGGTGGACCTAGGACGACAGGATGTTAGTGCTTCAGCTGAACCTGAACCACTGTAGGGCGGCCCAAGATGTGCTGTCGCAGACGGCGAGGGAGACGAACAATGCACAGTGCGGAGGGATTTGTAAGGGCTCGGATAGGTGGGGCATGGCTGTACAGCTGCTACATGGCACCTAGCCTAACCACCATTGAGTTTGAGCGCATGATGGACTGCCTAGGAAATGACATCAGAGGCCGTTCTGACGTCCTTGTAGCAGGGGACTTCAACGCATGGGCGCAGGAGTGGGGCTGCCCGAGGACGAATGCGAGAGGGAGAGTGGTCAGAGAAACCTTTGCCTCACTCGATCTTGTCCTGCTGAAAGAAGGAAACCAGCACACCTTCAGCAGAGCCGGAGCAGGTTCCATCATAGACCTGACGTTCGCAAGCCCCTCGCTAGCGAATGGCGCTAACTGGAGGATAAGCGGCAGCTTTACGGCCAGCGACCACGAAGCAATATTGTGCTCAATTGGTAACCCTCAAGAACGGCCGAGGGATCCGAAACCACGAGGCTACAGAGTCGGTACGCTCCAGGCGAGGATCTTCACCGAGTCAGCGCGCGACATTGGCAACGCTTGGCAACGTCTTACCAAGCGGAGCCAACGAAATGGCTGATACCCTGGCTGCTAAGCTGGAGGCAGCGTACATGGCGAGCTTGCAGCGGAGAAGCGGTGGAGCGTCGAGATTGGCTCCATCCGAGCTGAGTGCATGAGAGCAAGGAGGCTCATGCAGCGCGCGAGAGGCAGCGACGCCTTTGAGGAGCGGCTCCTAGCCTTTAAGGACCGGCGCAAAGCATTGAAGGTGGCCATCCGAGACAGCAAAAGGAAATGCTTCCTGGAGCTATGCGACTCGGCGGAGGAAAATCCATGGGGCAACGCGTACCGGATAGTGGTGAAGAGGCAGCGGGCCATGAAATACCTTGGCGTGATGATCGACGCCCGGCTCACCTTCCGCGAGCACCTTGATTATATCCAGGGCAAGGCTCCAGCCACTACCAGGGGCTTTGCCAGGATCCTTCTAAACACCAGAGGCCCCAAGCAGAACAGGAGAAGGCTCCTCGTGAGCGTTGCCTCGGCGCAAATTTTGTATGCAGCACCCATCTGGGCTGAGGCGATGAATACGCCCAGCTACAGGAGAGGGGTAGATGCAGTCTACAGGCTGGGTGCTATAAGGGTCGCGTCCGGCTTCAGGACAGTCTCCGACGACGCCATTCTGGTCATTGCGGGGATGGTCCCGCTGAAGGAGCGCGCTCGTGAGCTCAAGGAGCTTAAGGAAACCCGTGCTCACAATGAGGGTGCCGGCGGCACCTCCAATACAGCTGCAAAGGAGGACGCCAAGGAGAGGTCGCTCACAGCCTGGCAGGATTGCTGGGACGCGTCGACGAAGGGACGATGGACACACACCCTCATTCCTAACCTTAGAAGGTGGGTGCTGCGAAGCCACGGGCAGGTCGACTTTTACCTGACCCAGGTCTTGAGTGGACATGGCTGCTTCCGGCAATACCTGAAGCGTTTTGGCCACACGGAGGATGACTGGTGCCCGGAGTGCGGGAGTTCGATAATCGAGGACGCCAGGCACGTTGTCTTTGAGTGCCGCCGGTTTGCACGAGAGCGCCACCGACTGGAGACGACGGCGGGCCGATCAATCCACCCGGGAAACCTAGTGGAGGTAATGCTGGAGAACCAGATGCTCTGGGACGCAGTAGCAACTTTTGCTGCAGCTTTAATGCAGAGGCTCAGGAGCATCGAGCAGGAGAGGCGGTGGGGTGGAGAGTTGGGGCCTGTGGCGGGCGAAGCAATGCCTAGCGGTCGTCCCGACCGCTCTCAAGCCCTCACTATCCATCATCCATGAACAACCTTTCGCGGAGATATAGCTATTGATGTGGGCCAGGGGTTCCCCTGGAAAAAATGGAAAAAAATCAGAAAAACATTTTGTTGCAGGGTTTTAATGCAGACTGGTGGAGAATCGATCCACAAATCGTTTGAGGTACCCCGCTTGAGAGTCGGATAAGAATTGGCAGAGATGTAGTTATGGAAGTGGGCTATGTATGGAAAAAGCCCACAATATTGCACATTTGGTGGCAATATATGTATATATATTGCGATTTGAAATAATGCCAGAGGAGATTATATTTGGAGAATGGGGCCATGTGAATCGATGCCGCATGCGACGCATCCTATCCTACTATACGTTGTGTTGTGCGATTGTTGGCTGATTTTTTAATTAAATTCATCTTCAAAAATACCGCTAATCATTCGAACAAAAGGCCAGGGCAGTGAACATATTTGTTTGTTTCGAAAGTTGGCTACTTAATTTCTGCCTCTTCACTTTTTTAAATCTTGAATCTTTTTTTTTAATTTTTTTGTGTTTAATTATTTATATCTATTTATTGATTTAATTTCTCGAAGTGTGGTCTGTTTCCTGCGTATGTTGCAAGTTATCCAACCCCTAAATACTGGCCACTTATGGCTTTTATAAACAATATTTTCAATCTCTGCATTTGCCTTTGGCTTGATCTTTGGCTCAATTATCCAACCCATAAATTCACTTACCAATTCACCCAAGCCACTTATGGCTTTCCACTTATGAATTTTATAAACAATATTTTCAAACTCAGCATTTGCCTTCGGCTTTGCCTTTGGCTCTGAGGTCCGATCTCGGCTCCTCCGAACAAATCAAAATCAAAAGTAAACATCAGCTTCCTTCCGAAGCCCAATCAATTACGCCTCTTGCGTTTCATGTACCCACCAAATTGCATCGATCAGCTTAATCGAATTTCACAATAAGATGCGACAGTTTCATCTTAAGCCTCTAATCTAAACACAACTGATGGCCGAGGTTCTTTGGATCAGTTTTAGAATTAAGAAGTCAGTCCTATTTTGACCGAGACCGCGAACGGTTAACAAGAAATATTTAAGAGAAATCAAAAGTGTCTTGTAATTGTTACGTTAAATAAATAAACGTTTAACACCAAGTTGTATAATTAAAAAATAAAATTTACATTTTTTTTATTTCACCGAACTACAAACAATTTAAGTTGCATCGTTAACTGCGGTTTTTTTTTTTAAACTTATTTTATTTATTTAATTTGCCCCTCGAAGTGGCGTCTTCTTTTTATCTTCTTATTTTCTTGCTACCGACCTACTTTATACCTTCTGATTTTGCCTGATTTTAATTAATTAAACTAATAATAATTGATTTTTTTTTTAAATATTTTTTAAAACCATGTTTATTTGAAATATGTTTATAAATAGAGCTCGGCTTCGTCGCCCTAACTTCTCCTGCTCTTATTTTCTGATTTTTATTTTATTTTAATTTATTAATGAAGCCAAATAATCGGAACAGCGCTTGGAATGCATCTCGCTCTTGTCCTTAGCTTGTTTTTTTTTTTGTTTAATGCATTTTTTATGCACTGATTCTGATTTTCTGATTTTTATTTTATTTTAATTTATTTATGAAGCCAAATAATCGGAATAGCACTTGGAATGCATCTCGCTCTTGTCTTTAGCTTCTTTTATTTTTTTGTTTAATGCATTTTTTATGCACTAATTCTGATTTTTATTTTATTTTAATTTATTAATGAAGCCAAATAATCGGTAAAGAACTTGGAATGCATCTCGCTCTTGTCCTTAGCTTGTTTTATTTATTTGTTTAATGCATTTTTTATGCACTAATTCTGACTTTCTGATTTTTTTTATTTTAATTTATTTATGAAGCCAAATAATCGGAATAGCACTTGGAATGCATCTCGCTCTTGACTTTAGCTTCTTTTATTTTTTTGTTTAATGCATTTTTTAGGCACTAATTCTGATTTTTATTTTATTTTAATTTATTAATGAAGCCAAATAATCGGTAAAGAACTTGGAATGCATCTCGCTCTTGTCCTTAGCTTGTTTTATTTATTTGTTTAATGCATTTTTTATGCACTAATTCTGACTTTCTGATTTTTATTTTATTTTAATTTATTAATGAAGCCAAATAATCAGAACAGCACTTGGAATGCATTTCGCTCTTGTGCTCTTGTGATTTTCTGATTTTTTTTTTATTTTATTTTATTTATGAAGCCAAATAATCGGAATAGCACTTGGAATACTATTCGTATACGATCGTATTGAGTGTCCTTATACGAGTGCACGCAACCCAGTAGTTTGCGAATTGAAACTTTTGGCTTTTTTGCTTCTGGTTTTTCCTTTTTGGCCTCCTCAAGAGGCCGTATTTCAATCGGTTTATTGTTCATTTTTGTACTCAGTTTTGGAAAAAAAAGATCCACATTATTTTTCAATACTTTCTATGGCACTCGCGTTTTTGATTTTGCGTCTACTATCAAGATATATATCGTAGAAAATATAGATGTTAGCCAAATCAGAATCTTCGTACGACTGACGTGGTTGAGGTGACTTCGTTACTAGCAGTCGCGTTTTTGTTTTTGTGCCTTATATCAATATATATATAGTAAAAAATATAGATGTTAGTCAAATCAGAATCTGAATGAGACTGACGTGGTTAGGGTGACTTTGTTAAGAATCTCAAAATTCGGTTTGACATTATTTTGCCACAGCACACTTGTTTCAATATCAATATATATATAGTAAAAAATATAGATGTTAGTCAAATCAGAATCTGAATGAGACTGACGTGGTTAGGGTGACTTTGTTACGAATCTCAAAATTCGGTTTGACATTATTTTGCCACAGCACACTTGTTACAAAAGTTTTTCACGTAATATATCTAAAGCCTAAAATTAATTCAATAATAGATATTCTACCAAAAAGAAGACTGTTTCAAAGGATTTCCACTCCAACCTTTTAGAAAAAATGCATTAGTATCCTCATTTAAGTTATGAATGCATTTCACTTGAGCAATGAACCCAACGCCCCTCTGAAATGACCCAGTTTCTTTAAAGAAACAAATAAGGGGAAGGGAAGCCTTTTAGCCATCAAAGTAGAGGCTCTAAAGCCCAGCCAAAGTATCAGAAAGAAATGTATAAAGTGAGTTTTTTTTTTTTTAAGAGCTGGTGGCTTACCTTGCACAATGCCACGCCAGTGTCGAGTCGATCCATAAAGTTCTCAGCATTTATCATCAGCTCGGGGTACTCAGCCATTCGTCCAAATTCTCCTTCTTGGCCTCCAGATACTCTTCGCTGGATTTAAATGGCCTATAAGGCCTCGCCTCCAACATGGCCATCTTTATTGTCTTTTCTTTTCAAAACTTTATTGGGTTTTTTGGATTTATTTATTTCTTGTTTCGATTTGGAATTTATTAACTTTATAATTTTATTGAAATATGTTATCTTTTTGGAGGATAGCTTAGTAAACTTTCGTAGGTTTTTGTAAGAATTTGGCTTGCAGCTCATCGCGTCTGGCTCGGATTTAAATTTCGGGTTTTCAACCTCTGAAAATAAAAAAAAAACAAAGATTTTGTTATAAAGATTGTTTTTTTGCAGTGCAGTTCAACTATGCAGTGTAGTTTGAAACATAGTTGGACTACTGTCCATATTTAAAGAATTTCCGTAAGTTAGCTTGATATGATGATATGCAATCGAAAAATTTGTACACAAAATATTTTACCCTCTAGCCGCCGTCGAATGGCTGCAGAAAAAACAAAAAACAAAAAAAGCGCTAAAATTTATGATTGTGCCACTGCAGCTGACATAATTATGGGACACAAAACCGCAGCAGTGGCAACACAACAACAACAATCGCCGCTGCCGCCAGCAACAAAACTTAAACAAATAAAATCAATACATAAAACATAAAAGTGACTCGCGGCCTAGTAGTTATGGTCGGTTTACTTGAAAAAAGCCTCGCAGACTCGCTTCGCAGCAAAGCGTAAAAAAATAATAATAATGAAACGAAGATGCAGCAAATCCCCCTCCCCTCGGAATGGAAGTTTTTGAAGAGACTTGTGAAGGAAAAGTATCAGAAATGCAAGTGGAACTTTTTGTGATAAATATTTTGAAGCAGATTAGTGGAGAATCGACCTACAAATCGTTTAAGGTACCCCGCTTGAGAATTGGATGAGAATTGGCGGAGATATAGTTATGGGTGTGGGCCACGTATGAGAGATGTCAAAGAAATGTCAAAGTTAGAGATACTCTTTGTGGAAAAACATAAAATTCTAGGCAATCGTGAAACAGTTTCCTGCAAACTCAAAATCTTGTCAGGAACATAAATGTCCCGAGTTAAATAAACAGCAGCAAACGTTGGTATTAATGAAGGAAGAAAAAAAAAAAAATTCAATGGTGAGAGAGTGGGAACAAAATAGCTTTAGAAATCGAAGAATTCCCATTCGCATTCGTTGTTCTTTCGGATTTCGATATATTTTTCTTAAATGTTTCCCTCTGTGTGTGCTGTTATTTTTTTTTAATTTTTTATATTTGTTTTTTTGTTGTTGTTGTGGTGTATTTAACTCGCGCGATTCAGTTATTTTGGTCCGTCTGTTTTAACTACTTACGTAACAGACACTCAATTCCGACGAGGCTGGTCGTAATTAAGTCATAACTTACGTGTTTTTTTTTTGTCGAGTTTTTTTTTTTTTTTTGGTTGTAAGTATATTAGCCGAAAATGATCAGCAACGGATTTTGGGGGATCCAACAAGTAGTCCTCGAATCGAAAATCTCATACTACATGCAGTTGGTATGTTTGTTGGCTAATTTGGTAACCATTGATGGCGGATTGTTTTTTTTCGTGGGTTTTCTGTTAGCCCTGGGGGTGAGCAAATCCCCATCTCAACCCATAAATTTCACTTTCGCACTTGCGAAAAATAATATAGTATACAAGATATATATGCATAAATATATTTGTATATTGCCTAGATCGATCAATTTCAAGCTATTCACATGCCACGCCCCCCTTGGAGCTTGGAGCTTTGGGTGGGAAAAACACAAACACAAAAAAGTAAAGTTGAAAAAGTTAAAGTAAAGTTAAAGTTAAGTCGCCAACTTCCGAGACAAACAAATATGCAAATATGTTCACTGCGCTGGCCTTTTGTTCGAATGATTAGCGGTATTTTCGAAAGTGAATTTAAACAGCCAACAATCGCACAACAGAACGATTGTAGAATAGGATGCGTCGCATGCGGCATCGATTCGCATATAAGGCCTGTTCCTTTCTCTAAATACAATCTCCTCTGGCATTATTTCCAATCGCAATATATATACATATATTGTCACCAAATGTGCAATATTGTGGAGAAGTACTCCCCGTGAGTTACGTCCAAAAACTAGTTGCTTGCCTAACTATATTTTACGATATCGAACAATAAAAATATTAGTTCTTATCTGCTTGGCAATATATAGAGTGTTATATGACCTTATACATACTTATCTTTCTTCAATATCTAGACTAGACTACAAATTGATTCATTTCTGATGTATTTATGACTAAATATCTTTAATGATTTATTGAATTTATTGCATTTTCCTAAACTATCAACTAAAACTATCTAAAATTACATTTTCTTTAGACGGAAATGAGTCTATGAATTTATAGAATTATTACTTCATATTTGTTTGTTTTTATTATTAGCTTTTTAAGTTGCCAAGTTGGGTTCTTCAAGCTACTAATCAAGATACATTTTATACCCTTGCAGAGGGTATTATAATTTTGGTCAAAAGTGTGCAACGCAGTGAAGGAGACATCTCCGACCCTATAAAGTATATATATTCTTGATCAGGATCACCTCCTGAGTTGATATGAGCATGTCCGTCTGTCCGTCTGTCCGTCTGTCCGTCTCTCAGTTTTAAACTTGAAACTTTGCACACACCCTTCTTTCCTTTGCACGCAGTATATAAGTCGGAACGGCCCAGATCGGCCGACTATATCCTATAGCTGTCATATAACTGAACGATCGGAAATTACCCAACTTTCGTGTTTTTAAAGATAGAAAGCTGGAACTTGGTACAGATTATATTTTTGATCAGTTAATCCAACCTACGAAATTTCATTAAGATCGGCCGACTATATCCTATAGCTGCCATATAACTGAACGATCGGAAATGGTATTTGGTAGAAATATCAACTGTCGTATTTTTGAAGATAGAAGCTTCAGACTTTTTTTAGATTTTGTATTGTAATAAATTGGATTATATATTCATATTCCATATTATTCATATATTCATATCCGGTTTAAACTGCAAGGGTATATAAACTTCGGCTCCGCCCGAAGTTAGCTTTCCTTTCTTGTTTGTTTTGTTATTTATTAGTTTTTCCATTTAAAGTGTGAATTGTGACTGAATGACAGTAAAAGTGATCGAGAGTGTGAAGTTATTGGAGGCATGGTTGGGATGGATAGGCTCAAGATTGAAAATGGAAAATATATGTTATAAAGGTAACGAATTGTTATTATTCACTTTTTAAATTAACAATTACATATACGTGGTTTCGAAGGCAATGAAGCTTTTGAAAGTGGAACGGAAGAGTGGGGGAAACGTTATTGTTTTTATGGGATATCGATATACGATAGACCCAATAAGAAAGAAATGCCAAGCGCATTGAATTTCAAGTGTCTTTTTGCAATTGCACTGTTAAAAATATTAAAGATCTTAGGAGATAATGAACCGTTATAAAACTGTATCAAACTTAAAGTTGGTCACACTTGGCTAGAGATTAAACAAAGCCGATAAATCAATATAATGTTTTGTTAATTTTTTTAAATATATTTTTTTCAAGTGTACGCTTGTTAGAGTTTTTTTTTTTTTTTTTTTTTTTTTTTTTTTGCGCGGTCTTTCAGAATTTGGAAATGGCTTGTGCATCAATAAGAGCATCAGCTAGCATTCCTGTATTCATCATAAAGCTTAGAGGCCCAGACGACCGAGGGGCGCTCAAGAAACGATTTGTTAGAGTATATTAAGTTATTTGTTAATTATTAAGCTAAGAGGAGTTAGTAAGGAAATTTAAAATTCTATATTTTAAATTAGAGGGACAGGAAAGAGATGTAATAGAGTAGAGACCATTGTAGTTCGAACATAATACCCTAAAAGGGTCATGCAGTGCATATGTCGAACTACAACGGCTAAGGAACAGAGGACTAAAGTTTCGAGTCCTTCTATTAGAAATGTTGAAATTTAAGCGTGTTAGTAAATGCTGGCTATCTACATCCCCGTTGATAAGGTTATGCAGAAAAACTACACCGAGCATTGTCCTACGATTTGTTAAGCTAGGTAAGTTAATAAGTAAAAGTCTGCTACTGTAGGATGGAAGCTGAAGATTTGCATCCCAGTATAGACCTCTAAGTGCAAATATTAAAAAGTTCTTTTGTACGGATTCTATGCGGTCCTTATGTACTCCATATTGGGGACTCCAGACACATGAACCGTACTCTAGTATCGGACGGACCAAAGAAATGAATAAAGTTTTGGTTATATAGGGGTCATTAAATTCTTTTGACCACCTTTTAATAAAACCAAGGACTCCTTTAGCCTTATTAACCATTAAGGAAATATGGTCGGCAAATTTAAGTTTTATGTCTAATAGGATGCCGAGATCATTAACCTGGGTTAATTTTTCTAAGGCAATCCCATTATTGGAATACGTAGCTTGCAGAGGGCAAGAACGATAAAAAGACATATGCTTGCATTTTAATCCATTAAGTATTAGATCATTAGCCAAACACCATTTTTGAAAGTTATCAAGGTCAGACTGAAGACTGCATTGGGCAGAGATGGATTTATACTGAAGACAAAGCTTTACATCATCTGCGTACATAAGAACTAGAGAGTTCGTTAAAGCAGGGGGCAAGTCGTTTATAAAAAGCGTAAATAATAACGGGCCAAGATGACTTCCTTGAGGGACGCCGGATGTAGCACGGACCAGACGGGACTGTATGTTTTTAAATAAGACTCTTTGTGTCCTTCTTTCCTAATTTTTCAAATAACTTTGGAATTGCCGACAACTTAGAGATGCCTCTGTAGTTGGCAGCCTCGGACTTTTTCCCCTTTTTATGTAGGGGAATTATAAATGATTCCTTCCACTTAAGGGGAAAAATCGAGGTTTCCAAAGATAAGTTGAAAAGTCTTAGAAGAGGTTTGCACAGAGCCCTGGCGCAGTATTTTAGCACACAGCCTGGTACTCCGTCGGGGCCTGGCGAATAAATGGGTTTTACCCTTAAAAGACCAGATAATAAGTTGTTCTCAGAAAAAGACGGACAGAAAATAAGATTTGCTGCTTGAATGTTATATGCATAAGGCTGATCAGTCAATTTAGGAGGAGAATAAGTTGTTTGAAAAAATTCTGCGAATAGATCGGCAATGGCCTGATCCGAAGTCGCAGAGGAATTTTCAAACATAAGCAGTGGTGAAAAAGATACGTGTTTACGCTTAGTGTTTACAAAATTATACAACTGCTTTGGATCCTGAGTAAATTGAATCCGGCAGCGGTCAATATAATTCCTATAACATTCAGCGTTATGCACGGTAAAATTCGACCGAGCTAGTAGGTATCTTGAGAAATCAACACTACTGCAGGTTTTTTTATATTTAAGTAAAAGCTTATTTTTTTTATTTTTTAGGTTAGTGAGGGACCTTGTATACCAAGGAGGATTTGTTGAAGCGGACGGATGTTTCCAAGGCACACATGAGTCAAAAAATGATTTAAAGTAAAATAAAATTTTTCTAAAGTGACATTAAGATCAGTGCACGCCAGAATATCAGACCAGTCAAATGTATCGATAAGGCTATTAAGTTTTTGAAAATCAGCTTTACGGAAACAGCGAATCTTATTTACCACGCTCGGAGACATCTGATCGATACCAGGAGTGGTTTCGATTGAGACCTCCAGCGTGGGGTGATATGGATCCTCTGGGGCTGAAAGGGGAAAAGCTCTGGAGAGAGCGGTACCATCCGGATCAGATACAAAACATAAGTCTAAGAGCCGACCTAGCGAATTTCTAACATGATTGATCTGACCTAGGGACATGTCAAACATGCCCGCGGTGAAGTCATGGTAAGTTATAAGTGACAAAGATGGTGAGTTATCGACGTTGGACCACTTTAATTCTGGGATATTAAAGTCGCCCACCGCTACGAGTTGGTCACGATCCGTCATAAGATTAGAGACGTATCGAATAGCGGACAAATGCTGCCAATATGTGGGCGGTTCAGACATAGGAGGTATATATGAACATGTAATGTATAAAGCTTTCACGGACATAGTGATTTTAACGCAAATAAATTCTATGTCACCAAACTCTTGGGATTTCACCTCTTCAGAAGCAAAAGTAGAGTCTACCGAAATGAGGACTCCACCTCCTCTCCGCTGAGATCGATCCCGTCTAAAAGTGGTGTACTTACTTGGAAAAACTTCGGAGCTAAAGATCTCCGGATTTAACCAAGTTTCTGTAAATGCTATTATATGGGATGCAAAGAAAGAACTATCAGAATATAGCTTGGGGAGTTGGCTACGTAGCCCCTAGTATTCTGATAGGTAAGAGTTAGTGAGGAAATTAGTTTTTTGGGTTAGAGGCCAAAGAAGAGGTGGAGGGTTGGTCAGTGGTTCCGATATTGGGAAGTCTCACTCCCACTGGTTTATTAACTTTTTTTTTAACGGAACTAGGCTAATGTTCTTGGACGAAAAGATTCTCTGGCCAAAAACTGGGAGAACAAATCGTCTTGAACATCAGCGCGGGCACACGAATCTTGAAAGAAGACGTGCGCCTTGTATAATTGTATTTAAATTTTTGTATGTCCTCCACCTTTATATCGGCTTTAGTTTTGGCTTTGATATAAGCCGAGATATCAATCTCTGAAGTATCAGGGGCAAGCCGAGAAACAAATATATGTTTCGATGGAGGAATCATCTGTAAGGGTTTTGGTGTCGCAGGTACAAGAACTGCAGCATCAGTCGGTGCCGGTGGTCCGGACTGTGGAATACCCTTTTGGGTGACCCTAATGGGGGGTTTCGTTCCCTAGGACCTGTGGCATCACTTGAAGGGATGCCATGGCGGACATATCGGACAATTGCTCATTATCCCTGAGAAATTCTGACGAATTTTTCTCAGTTAAGGCCCTTGGGGTGGCCAGAGTTATAAGCGGCTGCATTAATGTCGGCTGAGCAGGCTGAGGCGGATCAGAAACAGCGGATTTCTTACGCTTAGGGGACTCATTTAGCAGCTGAAGGCCACTAAATTGAGTGTCAAGTGCACAGAGCTGGTCATTGATTTTACGAAAACCAGTGATCAGCTCTTTAAATCCATTTTTGGTCTGTCTCATGAACGACCTCATTTCGCCTTGCACAGCACGACAATTTTCGCAACAGTAATGTATCCCAGACCTACGGGAAATGGCATCCGAAACTGATGCAGTGAAACCGGCACACTTGGCGTGCACGACGTTTTCACATAACCAGCAATGGATACTAGGCTGGGATGTGGAAATCGTCTTGTTGCAAGACTTAATGGCACAGACCAGTTTAAATTCCATTTTGTTTATTATTATTATTTTTTTTTAATTTAATAAGACAAAAATTAATATTTAAAAAGTTAAAAAAACACAATACCTTGAACCACTGTGCCAAACAAGAAGCCGAAGCGGGAGCTTTGAAAGAGTGCACAAGAGAAATGCAGAAAATATAGATAAGCCGGGGAAGAAGCAGAGCTGAGCTATGCTTGGAATAGAATTTAGACAAATTATTAATTCGATTCCAAATATACCAAAGCACTCGAAGCGATACGGTTTAGGCTTTAAGATTGTTATGATTCACAAGATTTAATTCACAAAGTATGTAAACACCGGTTTACCAATATTTATCAAAACGCAGTGCGCACAAAAAAACACGACCGTTCGCTTCAAAGAAAGAGAGGGGAAGTTTTCTTCTCATTTACACCCCTCCACCTTTTCCAATATCAACATCATACCACCCAAACGTTCAATGTCACTTGAAGCGACAATTGAAACGATTTCATTTCAATCAACAACAATCAATGCGATTGCAGTTCACACTCCCACCAAAAGGCCACCTTCACCAGCGCCACTGACACTGACTGGGCCTCCAAATTTTCAGTGTCGAATATGGACCATGGACCATGATTTTGACAGTAATCACATACAGTACATACATCTACGATGCAGTACGGATGTATCTTTGTATCTGTCGAGTGCTCCCCATCCCCATTCCCCCCATTTCAAATCTCGTTCAAGTGCAAAAGTTATTTTCACAAGTTATTATCTATCCATTTTGAGCCATTGAACCAACAATGGTAACAGGCACTCGAATGGAGTTGCCTCTCCCATTTTGGCCCTCATTTTTCTACCCTTTTTTTTTTTGCTTTCCACCCATTTTGCATACTCATACGAATGTTTCAACTCCTTTTGTGGCAGCATGATGCATTGTCATCCATCTATATATATACATATACTAGATGTATATTGTTTTATACATTTAGTTTTAGTTTAGTAGTTTTAGTTAAAGCTTTAGTTTCTAAAATCATACTTTTATATGATATCATTTGTTTTAGATCTTAAATATTACTCACATATCATCGAAAATGATATGCATTATGAGCTATTTAAGTAGTATGAAATAGGATCTTGAGATAAATAGAGATCTTATGATCCTAAAATTCCTAAAATGTTATAAACATGTCATATTTCTATTCATGATTCATGTTTATTATTTATATTTCCATTTATAATATTTGTCCTTTCCTTTGTTCTCAGTGTCCACTGTACTGACTGACGTGTTGTGGGAACTGTCAGTGATGTCGCCCGATTATTATAATGCATATATGTACATATACTTGTTGTTTTTTTTCGATTGGAATAGAGTGGTTGGGTGGGAGTAGCAGAAAGTAGAGTAGACTAGAGTGGGGTGGCATGCCGTGGCGTGTGTAGGAAGACGACGACCTTGGACTAGCCGGCATACTATGTGGGAGCTTTTGTATTTTTTTTTCGTGTTGTTATGGGAAGAGAACCAGTCGTAAGATTTGCTGGCATTAGGCCAAAACTAATGTTCACAAAACTGACTCATCCATAATAATAATTTAGCGAATAATTTAGATACTAATACGAATCACAAAGGAGGAATTAATGTTTTTTTTTCTATTGTCTGACTTAAAGTAGATCACACACTCACATACACTCTTGATAACCTTCTAAAGACGTCTGTGGCTCATTTGAAAGGGCAAAAAAAACTAAAACCCCCAAGAACTGCAACAATAAAAACTTGTCTCTGAATGGCCGCTTCTATTTGTTGGATTTTTTTATATAAATGTCGCAGAAACTTAATTTACAATTGATTTTGCCTTCGTCTGTCTGAAAGACAAAGCTGCGACAAGTTACGAATTCGAAACAAGAAACTCAACTTAAGCTGCGTAGGTTTCTCAAGTAACTTCAAATGTTTTGATTAGACTTTAAATGACAAAAAAAAAACAAAAAAAATACATAGCTTCAAGCCGAAGTCCAACTCAAAGTCATTCTCGCAGTCGCACGGTGTGGGTTGCCTCAGAAGAGAGAGACTAAGACCTAAGAGAGTGGCAGAGAACTAATAAAGGGGGAGAAATCCAGTAAGAGTGCCAAGGGGGTCAGGTTCAGTATTTGTTCATTTAAGACGAATTATACAATGAGCTACAATGACTTAAGATTATAGCTTAAAGCTTTAAGATAAAAAACAAGAAAGAAAAGCTAACTTCGGGCGGAGCCGAAGTTTATATACCCTTGCAGTTAAAACCGGATATATATCGCAAACATCGGATATAGTTGGCCGATCCATATGATTACATCATATTAAAACTAATATACTAAAAAAAAAAATCTAAAAAAAGTCCCAAACTTCTATCTTCAAAAATACGAAAGTTGATATTTCTACCAAGTACCATTTCCGATCGTTCAGTTATATGGAAGCTATAGGATGTAGTCGGCCGATCCTAATGAAATTTGGTAGGTTGGATAAACTGACCAAAAATAGAATCTGTATTAAGTTTCAACTTTCTATCTTCAAAAACACGAAAGTTGGGTCATTTCCGATCGTTCAGTTATATGGCAGCCATTAGATATAGTCGGCCGATCCTTATGAAATTTGGCATGTCGTAATGGTTTGCCAAAAATAGCTCTCGTGTCAAATTTGACTCTAACTTTAAAAACACCAAAGTTATACCTTTTCCGATCAATCAGTTATATGGCAGCTATAAGATATAGTTGGCCGATCCGGGCCGTTCCGACTTATATACTGCGTGCAAAGAAAAGAAGGGTGTGTGCAAAGTTTCAAGACGATAGCTTCAAAACTGAGAGACTAGTTCGCGTAGAAACAGACAGACAGACGGACAGACAGACGAACATACAGACGGACAGACGGACATGCTCATATCAACTCAGGAGGTGATCCTGATCAAGAATATATATACTTTATAGGGTCGGAGATGTCTCCTTCACTGCGTTGCACACTTTTGGACAAAATTATAATACCCTCTGCAAGGGTATAATAAAACTAATAAAAACCTTCATATTAAAAACCTATTTTACTTTATTTTTATTTATTTTTACAAGTGTAGAGTATTTTTGAAATCTTATCAAAAAGGGGGATTACATTGAGCAAACCTGAAAGGTTTTTCATTTGCATTATCTATAGTAACTTTTAGATACCAGAACGTCACCTAGAGACTAAAATAGAGACGTGGAGAACTGTACTCCCCAGTTAAATGACGTAATGACGGCAGCACTTTAGTGGGTTAAGACTGTTGAGGGGGATCGAGTAGAAAAGACTGGGAGACTGGAGACTTAAGACTGAAGGCGGGAGAAAGGAGTGGGAAAGAAAGAGTAACGGAGGCAGAAAACGTTAAAGGACAAGAGGCGGCAAAAGATTGCAATCGTTTTTATGCCTCGCCGCTTCTAATAGGGCCTCCTTCGTCTTGGAGTCGCCGCCCCACACGCCCCCCATACCCGCCTTCTGTCTGACTTTCGTTAGGTATGAGACTACAGGTGAGACTCGATAAAAGATGAATATATTAAAAATTATTTAAAAAACAACTTATTTCTTAGAAAAACTAGCTAGTGACGAAGTTAACCACCAGTGACGAAAGCTTATGCAGGTTCCTTAATCATGACTGTACTTGTGGCTGTTGCACATCTCACTCACTTACACCCTCACTCGCCTTTGCCTTCACCTTTCGCCCAAAGGTGCGTATGCCTGTCTTCTGTCTCTGTCTGTGTGTGTGAGACCTGAAGCGCAGCTTTCTGCTCTTCGGCCGTTCTCTGCTCTTGACCTTGAACTTGTGCCGGGTTTACTTTTGACCTGGCAGCTGAGAGGGAAAATTCCGATGTGGAATGTGGAAGAGATTTACATACTAACATACTATAGTGGTGAGCCACAAAATTCACCCAGCTTATAATATTAAATATAAGCAGTATGATGAGTGAAAGAGAAGCTTACATCCGAAGAAATGCGCCGCGAAAGAGAGGGCATGGAACTATGCTCCGCTAGGACAGCTTCGGAAGCTGTGATGAAGAAAATCGAGGCTTTCGGGCCGCTCAACCTACACAAACACATACTCTCGTAATGATATGCAAATGTGCAAGAATAAGTGTGCTGCATAACACTTATACAGACACACCCCCAGCCACCCACACTCCGGTCGTAATCCGGCTCACATATACAGGCACGTTGCCACGGCATCAAAGTGAAGTCGAGACCTACGTCAGCTAGTTAGGAAAAATAACACTCCTCCATTGGCTTGGACGTCAATGAAATGTGCAAATGTACTAATCGACCAAACCACCAAGCTGAACCACCAACACCAGCCCTCACCTTCAACTGCCAATAGCCTCAAGACGCTCATTTAGTCATTTGCATATTGTTGCACAAAAGGTTAAATCAAAAGATATAGCGCAATAATTTTTTCGGATAATGGAACACCTAACCGGGGAACAAGTCCACGACACCTACGCTTGGAAACTGTGGTTACCGAGAGAAGTGGTTTCAGACGTCCTTTTCCACTGTTGGATACATAAGACGATAGAGCGTGTGAGGAGGTATTACTTCTGGCCTCGTCTAGTACCAGAGGTAAAGGCATACCTAAACGCTTGTGAACCGTGCAAGGCTAGCAAACCCCCAAACCAGGTGCTGAGACTACCGCAAGGAAAGGCAACGGAAACAGCGCGATTTTTCCAGCGACTATTTATCGACTTCTTGGGGCCTTATTAAGGTATATTTATCGTCTTTGATCACTTTTCCAAATTTGTTTTCAAAAAACCAGTTAAAAAGATTATGGCTGACGCAGTGATTAAGTATTTGGATTTGGATATTTCTCCGCATGGAGTGGTGAGAAAAGAGCTAAGTTATGGAGAAGCGAGTAATAAATGCTACGAGTAAATTTTTGTTTTGTTGCCTGCCGGATTACTCTGCGGGCTAAGCTTGCGCTTAATTTGGATGTAGCGATCCATTTCAGTCTGTGTGACAAAAAAACTTTTTTTTGTCCTACTAACGACCGCGTGCGCGAGTGAAGTTAAAAGAAACCCGAAATAGAAGGTGATCCCGGGCGAAACCGGGTTAAATCGTCAGAAAACGGGGGAAACTTTTCCGGAGCATCGAGCCCGAGCCCCGTGGTCGCGGAAGTCGAAAACGTGAGTCGCCAGCGGAGCACCCCAAGATACGCCAGCGGAGCACCCCAAGACACGTGCTCCCAAGCGGAGCACCCCAAGTACCTCCCTCGCTGTGCACTCCCAAGGGACGCCCCAAAGGGAAGGAAGACCCAAAGCCCACTGGATCCCCCACCGCAACCCCGAAGAGAACCTCTCGGAGGATTCAGAGGGATCCCGAGTAGCCGCCAAGATCCATCTACCCACCAACCTCGCTACCACCATAACGGCCCCTCGCATACGCAGACGAATGAGCGGGTAAGGAAAGCAACAGTGGAACACGGAAGAGCAGAGTAAAGAACGGAGAACACGCTGCAGGTACCACGCTGGTGGAAAAGAAACAAAACAAAAAGGCCGAGATAACAGTAGTGTACAAGAAAAGAAAAATTGAAAACAATAAGTTAAATTATATAAAATAATAGAAAACATAAAATTTAATTTACCAATAATTAATTAATTAATTTGAATTTCAAAACCGGCGATGGCGTATTGATTTTTTTTGTTGGTGTGTGCAAAAAGAAAAAAATAAGCAAAAGCTGAAAAAGCTGAAAATAGTTTATAAAATAGAAGCTACACTACAAAAACAAAATGATAAAGTTAAGTTAAGAAAAGTTGTAGTTTTTAAAAAAAAAAAAAAATTTATATTTTTATTAACGCAGGGTAAAACCCCCTCCAATATCGGAAACAAATTTCGCACCAACAACTAGCAGCGCTACAACTTCTGCAACACCAGCGAAAACCTCTGCAACTCAAAGTACCGCGACGTCAACGACTACAGCGAGTACAAAAACAACAACCTCGGAAAGTGCCAAAGCGGTAACGGCCACACAGACTGAAATGGATCGCTACATCCAAATTAAGCGCAAGCTTAGCCCGCAGAGTAATCCGGCAGGCAACAAAACAAAAATTTACTCGTAGCATTTATTACTCGTTTTGTGCTCGTAGCACAACAGTCTAAATAATCTATACAGGCGCTACGAATATCAATGTGGAACGCCAATGGTATCTCACGGCATAAACTAGAATTGTCACAATTCTTAACCGAAAACCATATTGACGTTATGCTACTTATGCTGAAACGCATCTTACAAGCAAATACAACTTTCATATAAGAGGCTAAACAATCTACCGCACAGATCATCCAGATGGGAAAGCCACGGCGAAACTGGAGCTCTAATCAGAGAACGCATTAAACACCACTTTCACAAAAGGTTTGAAACAAACTTCTTGCAGGCCACATCGATACAAATTCAGTCAAGCAACGGAATCCTTTCAATCGCTGCCGTTTACTGCCCTCCTCGTTTCGCAATCTGAAGGACAATTTATGGACTTCTACAATTCACTTGGGGATCGATTTATAGCCGCAGGAGACTACAACGCTAAACATACGCACTGGGATCACGTCTAGTGACTCCCAAAGGAAGAAAATTGTACAATGCAATTATAAATGTAAAAAATAAACTGGACTACGTTTCCCCTGGAAGTCCCACATACTGGCCAACAGACTCACGAAAGCTCCCAGACCTTATTGATTTTGCAGTGACAAAAACATACCTCGCAATCTAATAAGTGCGAAAGCAGTCTCGGACTTATCATCAGACCACTCGCCTGTGCTTCTAACTCTTTTTCAAAGCCCAGGAATAACCGAACACCCCCTTCAGCCCGACGACGCTAAAAACGAACTAAGTTACGTGAGTGCCTAGAACCTCGCCCCGGATTTTAACATGGAATCGGACATCGACTACACTACGAGCGCCCTGAAAAAAAGTACTCGTTGCGGCAGCTAGCCTACTCCTCTACTCCTATGGGAAAGAAGTAGACCGAAACAAATACTTCAAATCTAATCAGCAAATCGAACAGCTCAAAGATGCGAAAAAGAACATCGTGATTGGCAAAACAGCAGATCACCAGCTTCAAAACAACGCCTTAAGGAAGCAACTCGATCACTCGACCAGGCTCTTCACCAACAGGAAGAAAATGCACAGCTGAGGTACATCCAGAATCTCTCGTCAACAAGCACAAAGTACCCACTGTGGATGGCCCACCCAAATCTTAGCGCCCCAATTGAAACGACCACCCCGATAAGAAACTCTTTGGGATGCTGGCCGCAGCAACGAAGACCGAGCTGAAACATTCGCCACACATCTCCAAAGTGTCTTCCAGCCAAACGCAGCCTAAAATTTGTTCCTCCTGCCAGAAATTCAGCCAGAGTTCTCCCCTCAGTCAGCCCCACCTTCATTCCGGCTGAACGAAATCGAAAAAGTTATAAGAGGGCTAAAACCAAAAAAGCTCCGGTGGTGACCTATTGACCCCAAAGATGCTGATCGAACTTCCAAAATGCGCTATAGAGGTCGTCTGCAAACTATTTAATGGAATCATTAATCTTGGCTATTTCCCAAAAAAAGTGGAAGAAATCCATCATTATAATGATACCGAAGCCTGGAAAGGACCACACAATTCCATCATCATACAGACCAATAAGCCTTCTATCTTGTTTGTCTAAATTGTTTGAAAAATGCTTGTTAACTCGCATAATACCACATCTGGAAGCTTGCAATATTATACCGGTACACGAATTTGGCTTTCGAAGAACAGCAGCAATTCTGCAGCGCTGTTTTCCTCCACGTATCTCAAGCTTTTGACCGAGTTTGGCTCATCTGACTCATGCACAAAATTAAAACGTATTTGCCAACATACACCCACAAGCTACTGGAATCATACCTCTACAATAGGGTATTCTCAGTGAGATGCAACGCAGCTACTCCCGGCGACTACACCATCGAAGCTGGAGTTCCACAAGGAAGCGCACTCTGCCCGTGTCTATATGTTTTGTATACTGCGGATATTCCTACGAGCGCACAACTAACAACCTCAACGTTCGCCGACGATACCGTTATCCTTAGTCGCTCCAGATGCCCAACGCAGGCAACAACCCAACTGGCTAATCATCTCACAATAGTGGAAAGGTGGCTGTCCGACTGGCGCATTAAAATAAACGAACAAAAGTGTAAACATATAACGTTTACTCTTAATAGACAAACATGCCCTCCGCTTTTACTAAACGGTATGCAGATCCCTCAAGCTAACGACGTAACGTACTTTGGCGTTCACCTTGATAGACGACTTACCTGGCGCAAGCACATCGAATGCAAAAAGATGCACCTAAAACTGAAAGCCAGCAGCATCCTGGATCATAAACTCACGATCGCCACTGAGCCTGGACTACAAGTTACTACTGTACAATTCAGTTCTAAAGCCAATCTGGACTCGGGGCTCCCAGCTGTGGGGGAACGCGAGCAGCAGCAACATAGACATTATACAGTGCGCACAATCAAAAATCTTGAGAAATATCACAGGAGCACCTTGGTATGTTCGCAACGAAAACATCCACCGGGATCTGGGCATCTTCGCAGACAAATCCAAAGAAGCCAAAGACAAAAGAGTCATTACAAAGAAAAACTGTCTCTACCCAAATTTTCTCGCTCGGGGATTGACTCGGGTTTAGCGTATCCCGCCTTAGACGCAACGACCTCCCAACCCAGCAATCGATTTTAGGGCCGTCTAACTCCGTATCAGTCAATATGGCTGTTAGTTAAGTTAAAAATATAAGATTTGCTACACCTCTTGTTAGTCTCGCAAGGAGAAGATTCAAGAAATAAAAGCAACGTTAAAATAAAAAAAAAAAAAAAAATTTTAATGGAGGAAATACCTGCGGATTATGAAAAAAAAAATATTATTTAGGATCGCAACGACATCTGCGTTCCCCCAATTGAAGATCTGCGTTAGAGGGAAACATTTTCCATCTGTACCTTCAATTGATCTATCCAAAGCTTGATTATCTTAATACCGGCACATAGTCGCAGCACGCTCAATCTTATCCCTTTTTATCTTGAGGGTGCACCAAGAGGAAGACTCTACCACAGCAAGATCATCACCCCCCAAGCCGACGAGCTAGAGCCGGAAAACTACGGCGTTCCCGCGAGCGTAGAGTCTTCTGTCCCCAACGAACCCTTGGTTGCTCGTTACATCGCTTAACCCTTTAAGGTTACACAGTTTAACCCTTTTTATCAAGGCAATAAAGTGTAAGGGTCTGAGTGTGTTAGGGGACTGTTAGGGGAAATATCAGGTATTTTAAAATTACTCAGTCCCCATATAAACTAAATTCATACCTGCATTGGTTGCATTACCTAGCTATAAGGTCATTGTGGGATACTCCCATGGTTTTTTCGTAATAAAAATTGGGTGTTATTTAAGAAGGAAAGGTTTGTAAACCTAACAATGAAAATAAATAAAATTTTGTGATCTTAAATAACCTACTTAATTTAGAATAACCTAAAATAATTCTCCCATCAGCCAGCCGCACCTTCACTCCGGCCGAACGAAATCGAAAAGGTCGTAAGAGGGCTAAAACCAAAAAGGCTCCCGGTGGTGACCTATGTAATGTACGGGATTTTGTATAAGTTCCAAACAGAACTAAGATGCAAGGTGTTCTGCAAGGTCCAGAGATATATCCAGAGGATATACCTTAGGGACGTATGGATGGGAGTGAAGGGCGTGCACTTCTTGTGGTCTTAGACTTAGCTCGACGGATGGGGGAGGTTCTTTTCACGTATCCATACTACTACATCATCAAAATAAATTAAGTGCACTAGCTCGAAAATTGATGAAGAAAGAAAAATTACTTTATAATTAAATCCGAAAAAAATAAAGCAAATAAACCCCTAATAAAGGCAATAATAAACCCCTAAAATTCAAATAGCTTCAGAAGAGAGAGAGAGAGTGATTTCGATCAGTTGTAGGGTAATTAGATGGTCATTATACCCTAGTCCAGCATGGCTTTTTAGGGGTTCGGCGGCGGAACGGTTAGAGCCTTAAGCTTTCATAACTTCCAAAATACTCAAAGAAATATTCATATAAACTTGATTTATTTTACCAGGGATTTCTATTTAAATAAAGTGTTATTTCCTTAACATCTATAACAAATGATTTCATTATCGTTCTCGTTTTTTAATTTAGATATATATGTAAGAAGAATTTATTATTGAATTAAGTTCAAGAATTAAATTTAATTACATTTTAGATTGAATATTAAGAAATTTGCAATATAATTATAATTTATAAATTGCAATATAAATTCAAATTATTCACGATTCATGACGTACAAAATTTACGGTATAAGAAAATGGAATGAGTAATTTCTTTCAGTGGTATCCACTTACCGAAGTTCATCGCCGTTGAGCTCAAGGACAGGAATGCTATAGATGTTTATAAAAATACTGAATAAAAAATATTACAATAAGATTTGTTTGGCCATGCTCGAATATTATCGCAAAGTTCGTACTTCAATTAAATTCCAAATATTTCTCTTTTAAATTCATCGCGACATATATAAGTAAATATAAATTGATTTGTATAATAATGTGGTAGTTGGTTATCCCTCGCGCAGTCGGTGATGCCGCAGATGTAGGAGGTGCGTGTTCAGATAATTTACCCCTTGCGGTTGCAGGGGGGTGTTGCCACTCCTTATAGGCAGTGGTTGAGATCCCTGGCGGTTGCCGGGGCAGATCCTTCCTGTGACAGGAGTTATGATGGGAGCACTTGCCCCGTTGTCACGGCCCTTGAGGCGCGGTGACCAATTCAACAAATGAATTTACAAATTAACGGCAGTGCCGGGAGATTGGTTTTATGGTGCTCTTTATTGTATGAGACTCTGACACAAACTGAAACTTAAAGCTAACAAAAGTATTTCATAGCGGCCACGCAAATGTGCAGTGCTGCTGCCGCATGGGCCCTTCCGGCCAGACGCTATGTCAGCAGTTTGGCCAGAGCGAGCTCTTAAATAATCGGACATTGCCGCTGCTTGGTTAACTTCAGTTAACTTATATATATATAAATTTATATTTATTTATATTAAAATAACAAGAAATTGTAAATACTAATAAATTTAAATTTTTTAACATTAAATTATTTGAAAAATTATCAAAAATAAAAGTGTGAGGGAAATTTGCTTCCGTGAAAACTCCATAATAAAATAAGCAAAATATAAACAGAAAAGCTTTGTAATAATTAAGCAGGCCAATGTTTATAAAAATTCAATTCTGATAGATATGACCGTAAACCAGTGATGCCAATTTGTCCTTTTTCCGGACAGATCAAGTCCTGTCCTGTTTTTAACGCTTCATCCGGAAAAAATTGAAAATCATCCGCATACCTGAAATCTGTCCTTTTTTTAGATTTTTCATCCGGAAATCTGTCCTTTTGTTTTTAAATAGTTGCTTTCGCGTTCAAATTTAAATTTATTATCAGATGTAAATATGAAACAGGTGGCAACTTTTCGCGGTAGGCATACTTATATCGAAAGTGTGGTAAAAATTAATCGAAATTTAACTATATTTACTGTTTACTTGCACTCTCTAATTTGGTAATTAACGAGTGAATTTCAAAATTCTTATTAAATTCAAAATGCCAAAAGAAATATATAAGCAAAGATTCGGGATTGCTGGCTGCGGCCCGATTTTAAAGATTGGATCAGCTGACATAATTCGGACATTAACAAAGCTTATTGCAAATACTGCAAATGCAGTATTAACTGTAAAATGGACCAATTAGAGCGCACATGACGACAAAAAACATGTGCACAATACGTCAAGTTTAGTGAAACAAAATAAAATTAGTTTCCGAGTCGGTCAAATTATAAGAAACTTGTCGCCAAGAAGCTGCGATCGCTATGTTTATAGCCCAGCATTGTGCTATTGAGCCGGTTGGTCACCTAAGTGAATTGCTACAGACACATGTTGTCACAATTACATACAACTTACCAGAAAAGTATCTCAAATTAATTGGATCCATGGCCACTTATGAGGACAGCAAAAATGACGATGTAAAAATAATTGAAGATGCCTTAAAACTGTTATGCCTTAAAAATTGGTATCACTGCCGTAATCACATAATTCGCAGGAGTTTTCTCTCCATGTAGCAAAATTAAAGTGTCCATTAAGTCACCGGAAAACTGTCACCGGCCTTTCGACTCCAAAAATTGATGAAAATGATTCTATCCGATTCTGTCGGAATTATCCCGTTCTAATATTGCTGCATTCCTTAGCACTTTCACTAAGCTAGCCGATAAGTCTTCCGTACTAGCCGATTACGTCATCTTATACTAGCGCACTGGCACGTGGCACTGGGGAAAATAAATCTTTAAAGAAACTGCACTGCACTAACTCCAAAACATACATACCTGGCTTAAAATCACTAATTCACTGATTTCCACAGCTAGTTCCGCTGAGGTTCCATAGATTTAGAGAAGATAAATAAATAAATAAATAAATAAAGGAAGAAGATAAATTCTTCCATAGATTTTATTTTAATAAAACGAGTTTACTTTTATAAATTTAGGCTTAATAATGCCAAACCAATAGATAAGAATCGCGTGATATTTTTCGTTCACTTATCCAAGGTGACCGGAGAATAATAGATACAACACTTTAAGCTTTCAAAATATCTTAATTCTATGTTTCTGTGATATTGACGCCCTATTGAAATCCACACTACACCACGTTAATGCCAAAAATCTTATTCGTCATTAACTGAAATTACTAATATTAACCAAAAAAACTATTTTTATTTTATTACTTGTATGTCCTTTAAATGATAAGTTCCTAATATTTTCTACACTGCAAAATAAACGTTGGGGAACTGGGACTGATCAGGCTAGGGACCAACTTTAAAGATTTCAGAAATCAATTCCTAAATAAACATCCTGTGTAATGTTGGGATAACGAAGATATGGCCTTTATGGCCTGTTTCGCCACGTAGCCACGGTAAGAAATGTTAGATACATATTTTTTCCTGCCACGGACATTTTTTATTGTTAGCCGTTCGAATATTACCCGAACGTTTTTTTGCCTGTATTGCTCATAATTTCGGTAGCCGCGTTTCCACCTAACCAAATTGCGGATGCTCCCGAATCTAGCAATGCAACATAATATTTCTCTCGTGGGTGTAATGAAAATCAACATAATGATGTCTGGTATATTATCATCAGCTACAGTTAGCAAAAATAGAGGAAACTAACATTCTCCCGGTATTAGTAATATTTCTCCAAAATGATTTCTGTTTGGTCATTGAGCGTTTTAAATGCCGTAAATTGAACGTTATAAATGTTTATTTCTGCATGCAGATCAAGCCGGAAGATCCGCAGATAGACCAGCTATGGTGCATAGGACTCAAGTAAAATACAGAGAGAGGGCGGCTCGACAAGTAACCTCGAGCTGAAGCTCGAAAGTGGAGAGGGCGGCCCGACCTAGACATTGCCGAGCTAAAACTCTATGAAAAGCTTGTTGAGTCGAGCGGCCGAGAAAGAGTCGGCTTGCGATCAACAAAGCCTTTGTACAAACTTAAGCCTAATAAATAAACATTACACTAATAATTACACTAAACATTACATAAACATTATTTAAACATTATTTAAACATAAACATTAAACGCCGTGCTGCTGCTTGACCCGACATCAACGAACGAAGTCAAAAGTTTGAGATCTGGTCTCACCTTAAAGAAAAAGCGTGCAAAAGTTGTCGATCTTTGCAGTTTCATAACTTAATAATTGTGAACTAAATAAAATCAGTTGAATATGGAATTAAAAGGTCATGGTAAGTCAAAAAAGTTATAAGCTCGAAATTTTGTTATATGTGTTGTCTTGTCCAATATTTCAATGTGTTGTTGCTGTTCTTTTATGTCCCAACTGAAAAATGTAGACGTGTGTTTCGTGGAATGAAACTGACAAGTTGACGAGGTTTAACGCAGGTGAAAGTTGAAACTTAACAACTGATATTATCTGAACCCAATAACTAAAAACTCTTTTGCTCCTTTTTGTTCCATTTGGCAATAATTTGATATGATGCAGTTGCACTTGAGTTTTGCCATTCAACGTTGCTTGATATCTGGAATGACAATAATCGGCAACAAGCTCCAGTATATAACTTTGTAGTGGAAAATATGGGCGAAATCGATTTAAACGATGCTCAGTGCAAACTGATTAAGCAAAAACTGAAGCAGTTTTTTGGTTTTCTTAATCAGAAATTGGCGAAATGCAACAGAAATCTTGATCGCTTCAAATCAAAACATTCGCAGTGGCTTGCGTCATGTTTAAAATTTGGTGTAATGGAAAAGGACGTAACCCATGATAAACGTGGTCGAAAATCCTTGACGTATGCTGAGGCAGGACCAAGACTAAAATGGAAATTAGCATCTGAACTGGCCAAAGGAAACGAAAATTCCATGCCATTACTGTTGCATGCGGCTCAGTCCCGGCAAAAAAAAAAAAACCAAACTAATCTGATAGTGCACTTTTTGCTACGAAACGAAAATATTAGCGGAAATGCGAAGAGCCCTAAACAAAATACTGTTATAAAAATAAGTCCTGATAAGGCCTTAGCCTTTTAATAGAAAATTGGTTAACAAAACAGCAATATATCAACATTAAAGCCATATCTAAGCAGCATGGATGCGATATCTATCCACCGTATTCTGCGCTTAATCAAATAAATTAAAACGTAGACCCAAACAAATTTGTTATTCCGAAACAAAGGCAGAAGTATCGCTTCAAGATTTGTTAAACCATACTGCTGACCGAATATTGGAAATTCAAGAAGAAGTAATTTCTCAATTACACATTACGCAGTATAAACTAATTGCCAGCTATGGGTTTGATGGGTCAACCGGGCAAAGTGTATATAAACAGCGATTTAGCTCGGATAAGCCAGCCTCAAAATGGAATTTATAAAAGAATCCACTGAACTTATATTAAATGAAAAAAGCAATTTTGATTACCAGACAAAAAATCTTAAAGAGCATACCTATAATGCTGGTAATCAAAAGATAGTGGTCAAATATGAAGTTCATTTGACATTAATCGATGGCAAGGTTTTAAACATTTGACAAACACTTTTTCATGCCAATCATGCCCGTTATATGTTGTTCTAGGCCTAGCCAGCTTTCTTTGAAAACAAAAAGATTTCAACTCAAAGAACTTTTGCAGTTGTTTCAGAAAATCTGAAATATCGAAATGAGCCCTTTGCATGCGTGGATACGATTTCTTGAATTTGTATTAAAATTATCGTATAGAATTAACCTGAGGAAATGGCGAGTCACAGGATCCGATAAAGATGTAGTTTCATTGAGAAAGCAGATCATTAAACAGAGATTATGGGATGAAATGGGTCTTAACGTAGACAATCCCATGCAAAATGGCAGTGGAAATAGCAATGACGGAAATACTGCGAGAAGAGCAAATGTTGAAACATTATCAAAAGTTTTAAATATTAAAGTCAACATATTGAAAAACTTTTCTACAATTTTAATCGCCATATCCTGCGAATTCAGAGTATGCCCAACAAAATTTAAAAACTTGTGTACAGACACATTAAATTTATACATTGAAAAATATGATTGGTATCCAATGTCTCCTACCGTCCACAAGGTTTTAGTACATGGACACAAAATAGTCGAATGTTCCGTACTTCCACTAGGAGTTTTTGGTGAAAATGCGTCAGAAGCGCGAAATAAATTGTACAAGCGAGATAGGCTATCCCATGCAAGGAAATGCAGTCGTTTGGATTCTATGACGGATGTCTTTAACAGGTCATTAGATTCATCAGACCCACTTTTGTCTACTTTTAACATAAAGGAACGACAACGCTTGGCCCGTCAAAAAAAACTGCCAAAAGACGTTGTAGATCTTTTAGAATGTCCTGATGTTCAGCTATGCGAAGACGAGAACGACAATGAAGAAGAAGATGGTGATGACGAGATGGAAATCATTGGATTAAATGGAGTTGTATTGGAGGAAGAATTGTGGGATTTTCCGGATAATTGATATGTTTTTGAGGTATGACGTTAAAAAAAACGATTTTAAGGTGTAATTAATGTTTATTTTAATTTTACAGGGGTATACAAAATTAAAATTTTTAATGTAACTGTACAACTATTTAAAATATGGAACGAAATTAGTAAAATTAAAATTGTTCTAAGTACTATTGAAGACTATTTAAATTTATTTAAAAATATCTTGAAAGGGGCGTTCAAAAAGGCGTGGTCAAACTAACATAAAAAATGTATATGAAGTTCAATTACAATTAAATGTTGAAAGTTTTAGTCGTCTATTATAAATATTCTAGGAATCAGACTTTATGCCTGAAAATCATAGACTGTTTGCCCATAGCTTTAAGGGGGCGGAACGGAAGGCGTGGTCAAACTGCAAAAAAAAAATACGAAATTCAGGCATAATATTTAAGACATATCTGCAAAGTTTCAAGCCTCTATCTTCAAAATTAGAATTGCAAGTGGATCGTATGTATATATGTTTTTTTAACACTAAACATTACATATGGTAACAGTAGGGAGTAAATAGGCAATCGGCTGATTTCTTGCGTCATATCCGTGTATGCATGTATATGTTGGTGGGAACGTAAATCCACAATCCAATATACACTCACATATATATATAATCCTAAATAAAAAATACATATTGACCTTTCATCCGACCCTGACATAAATATGTCTCCTGCAAGAAAGTGATAAAAGGGATCGCAGCAGGTCAATTGGTTCCTTTTTTTTTCTTGACCCTTCAGGGTGGATTTTCACTCTCTACGAAAAGGTTTTCTTGTGATATACTTACTCCTTGTAAAATTCTGTATTATATTTTATATTATAAATATAAATTTCTTTACTATAAGTCCGAGTTAATTTAAAATTAATTAAAAAGAATTGGAGTAAAAAATCCTTTTAAATGATATATAACACCATAGTAAATTTTGGATATTTTTTTTTTTAAATAATTATTTGTTCTTTATCATTAATTTTAAATTAATAACAAAATAATTATAGTAAAATACATTTTAAATGAAATGCAGCACCATGAATATAATTTTTTTTGTAAATAAGCATTTTATTTTTGTTCATCAATTTTATTTATTTTTTCGATCCTGAATCTTATTTATTTTTCACAATCCTGAATCCAGACAGGTATCTTAAGTGGGCAGTTGAATTTGTAGGAATTAGGCAAACAGCGTATAAGCGGCAGAAAAATTTTAGTAGTATGTAATAAGGCAAACTGGCGTACGACGTAAATTTGAGCGGCCATCCATGGGCTTAAAGTTTGTGTAAAATTGAGCGGCGCCATCTACCGTATATTTATGCGCCCTCTATTGGCATAAAAGCAAACGATCATGTCAAAAAAATATACTTGCCAGGATCATCGCCGTCTATGTTTTCTACATTTTCTGATATCTTGCATTGGTTTCCATTAAGAGAAATATGCAAGTTAAATTGTTTGTAGTTCGGTGAATTAAAAAAATGTCATTTTTATTTTTTAATTACACAACTTGGTATTAAACCTTTATTTATGTAAACGTAACAATTACAAGATTACTTTTGATTTCTCTTTAAATATTTTTGTCAACCGTTCGCGGTCTCGGTCAAAATAGGACTGAAATCTTTAATTCTAAATCTGATCCAAAGAACCTCGGCCATCAGGTGTGTTTAGATTAGAGGCTTAAGATGAAACTGTCGCATCTTATTGTGAAATTCGATTACGCTGATCGATGCATTTGGGGAATTGGGGGTTTGAAAAAGAAACAAAGGTAATTGATTGGGCTTTGAGGGGGAAGCTGATGTTTACCTCTAATTTTGATGTTGTTTGTAGGGGACCGAGATCGGACCTCAGAGCCAAAGACGGGAAAGCCGAAGGCAAATGCAGAGTTTGAAAATATTGTTTATAAAATTCATAAGTGGGATAAAGTGGCCTTGATTTATGGGTTGTATAATTGAGCCAAAGATCAAGCCAAAGGCAAATGCAGAGATTGACCAAATATTGTTGTTATAAGCCTAAGCCACCAGTGGCCTGTATTTAGGGTTGGATAACTCTCCCCCTTCTAAAATGGATCGTCCCGATTCAATATGAAATTCGCTTAAATGATCTCTTAATTCTGTTGAAAAAATTTCTTGGTTAATAGATTTTTCTGGTTCAGGCGGATGTTTTTTGGTTACAAATAATATAGCATTTTTGTATTTTATAATAAGTGAAAGAATCAAATATATAATGATTAAAATTAATAATATAAAGGTAAGTGATATTTTAGTATTCTTAATTTTAACGAATGGGTTTAAAATGTTTATATTATCTAAAGAAAGATCAGAGTTATTTGATAATATGTAATCGGATATTTCATAATTTTTAAAGTGGTTCGTAGTTACGTATTCAAGAATTTTATTTTCAAAATTGGTATATGAGATATTATTAATTTTAGTTGTACCATTGAATGTTATTAAAAACGAACCGTTTAAATAGGAGTTGTTAACAATATTGTTCCCATTTATAAGAATGGCACCATCTTGTATGATGTCTATTTTTTTTTTTTTCTCTTATTTTTTTACAGGTTGATTTCTCACCATTTAATATTCGGGGAAAACAAGTTTTTTTGTTACTTAGAGTGCAATAATTATTAAAAAGTTCGTTCTTTTAAAATTGGACATTTCGTAAAACATATTTTCGCATTTTGCGACTTGATCGCTTAATACTAGTTTTCCATCGATTTGGGAAATCGCTCTAGCGTGATATATTTCACATCTGTTTTTTATTATTGGGTATTTTATATAAATTATTAAAAGTTCTTTATGCAATGCGATTTTAAAGAAGAGATGTCCATTAAATCAGCTATAATTACTGGTTTTTGTTCATGTTTTAATATTTCCAAGATGTCATCATTGTTTAAAATTTTGGTATTAAAAACGTCTATTTTTGCTAGAGTGATTGTGTCAATTAAATTTGCAATCAAATGTTAATAATCGCAAGCGATGTTTTCGAAGTGGTAGATCTTGATCAATAAATACTTTTTTTAAATCATCGGAAAGAGATTCTATTTCTTTGAATAATCGGGAATTGATAATAGACTGCTTATTATTGTTTTCAATTAATTCATTAATTTTATTCTGAACTGTAATAAAATCATCATGGTCCGGAGTTCCAGCTAACCATTTCCACACGGTGCCTAACTTATTTATCCCTCTCTTTTGATCTAGTTATCTAGTCTAGTCTAGTTAGTTAATATTAATTGCGATAAAAATTAGTTCGATTACTTTTATGTCATATTTAATTTCCCATTGTGACCTTTTGTTAGTATCCGATGAAATCCTGACTCTAAATCTATTGTTGAAAAATATCTTGCTTTTCCCAAATTTGATAGAATTACTGATGGGTCTTGCATTGGGTACCTGTCAGGTATAGTACTTTCATTCAATTTTTTGTAATCAATGACGAGTCTTAATTTACGGCTTCTGTCTTGATTCTCTCCTTTCTTTGGGACTACCAGAAGTGGTGGATTGTAAGGGCTTCTGCTAGGCCTTATTATTTTTTTCTGATAACATTCTTTTGATTTCGCTATTCACGAAATCGTTGACAGAATAGAGCATACGGATATTGCTTCCGTATATTGGCCTATCATGGATTAGATTTATTTCCTCCTTTATGTCTGTTCTAAAAGGAATTTGCATATTTATCTTTGAATGCTCCTTTTCAATATAGTGAACTATCTTTTCCTCAGTCCGCCTAATTGGTCGGTACCTATATTATTTATTTGATTTTTGACGGTATTTACTTCGTCGGCACTCTCAGGATTTTTAATTCCCAAGATATTTTTTTTTTTTTTTTTTTTATTTTAACGTTGCTTTTATTTCTTGAATCTTCTCTTTGCGAGACTAACAAGAGGTCTATCAAATCTTATATTTTTAACTTAACTAACAGTCATATTGACTGATACGGAGTTAGACGGCCCTAAAAATCGATTGCTGGGTTGGGAGGTCGTTGCGTCTAAGGCGGGATACGCTAGAAACCCGAGTCAATCCTGAGCGAGAAAATTTGGGTGCGAAGACAGTTTTTTTTGTATGAATCTTTTGCTTCTGGATTTCGTCTTTCACTGCGAGGATGCCCAGATCCCGGTGGATGTTTTCGTTTCGAACATACCAAGGTGCCCCTGTGATAGTTCTCAGGATTTTTGATTGTGCGCGCTGTATGATGTCTATGTTGCTGCTGCTCGCGTTCCCCCACAGCTGGGAGCCATACGTCCAGATTGGCTTTAGGACTGAATTGTACAGTAGTAACTTGTAGTCTAGGCACAGTGGCGATCGTGAGTTTATGATCCAGTGGAGGCTGCTGGCTTTCAGTTTTAGATGCATCTTTTTGCATTCGATGTGCTTACGCCAGGTAAGTCGTCTATCAAGGTGAACGCCAAGGTACGTTACGTCGTTAGCTTGAGGGATCCGCATACCGTTTAGTAAAAGCGGAGGGCATGTTTGTCTATTAAGAGTAAACGTTATATGTTTACACTTTTGTTCGTTTATTTTAATGCGCCAGTCGGACAGCCACCTTTCCACTATTGTGAGATGATTAGCCAGTTGGGTTGTTGCCTGCGTTGGGCATCTGGAGCGACTAAGAATAGCGGTATCATCGGCGAACGTTGACGTTGTTAGTTGTGCGCTCGTAGGAATATCCGCAGTATACAAAACATATAGACACGGCCCGAGTGCGCTTCCCTGTGGAACTCCAGCTTCGATGGTGTAGTCGCCCGAAGTAGCTGCGTTGCATCTCACTGAGAATACCCTATTGAAGAGGTATGATTCCAGTAGCTTGTGGGTGTATGTTGGCAAATACGTTTTAATTTTGTGCATGAGTCCGATGAGCCAAACTCGGTCGAAAGCTTGAGATACGTCGAGGAAAATAGCGCTGCAGTATTCTCGTTGTTCGAAGGCTGAGCGTATTTCGGATGTTAATCTGTTCACTTGTTCGATGGTTCCATGGTTTCTTCGAAAGCCAAATTGGTGTGCCGGGATGATATTGCAAGCTTCCAAATGTGGTATTATGCGAGTTAACAAGCATTTTTCAAACAGTTTAGACAAACAAGATAGAAGGCTTATTGGTCTGTATGATGACGGAATTGTGTGGTCTTTTCCCAGGCTTCGGTATCATTATAATAATGGATTTCTTCCACTTTTTTGGGAAATAGCCAAGATTAATGATTCCATTAAATAGTTTGCAGACGACCTCTATAGCGCATTTTGGAAGTTCGATCAGCATCTTTGGGGGTCAATAGGTCACCACCGGGGAGCCTTTTTTGGTTTTAGCCCTCTTATGACTTTTTCGATTTCGTTCGGCCGGAATGGAGGTGCGGCTGGCTGAGGGGAGGACTCTGGCTGAATTACTGGCAGGAGGAATGAATTTGAGGCTGGGTTTGGCTGGAAGACACTTTGGAGATGTGTGGCGAATGTTTCAGCTCGGTCTTCGTTGCTGCGAGCCCAGCATCCCGAAGAGTTTCTTATCGGGGTGGTCGTTTCAATTGGGGCACTAAGATTTGGGTGGGCCCTCCACAGGGGGTACTTTGTGCTTGTTGGCGAGAGATTCTGGATGTACCCTCAGCTGTGCATTTTCTTCCTGTTGGTGAAGAGCCTGGTCGAGTGATCGGGTTGCTTCCTTAAGGGCGTTGTTTTGAAGCTGGTGATCTACTGTTTTGCCAATCACGACGCGTGCGCCTCTTTTCTCGCACGTGCTGTTCGATTTCCTGATTAGATTTGAAGTGTTTGTTTCGGTCTACTTCTTTCCTATGAGGAGTAGAGATTTTAGCTGCCGCAACGAGTACTTCTTCCAGGGCGCTCGTAGTGTAGTCGATGTCCGATTCCATGTTAAAATCCGGGGCGAGTTCTATGTGGGGCACTCACGTACTTTTTGTATTTTAGCCAGTTTGTTTTTGTCGTCGTCAGACTGAAGGGTGTTCGGTTATTTCTGGGCTTTGAAGAAGCGTTAGAAGCACAGGCGAGTGGTCTGATGATAAGTCCGAGACTGCTTTGGCACTTATTAGATTGCGAGGTATGTTTTTGTCACTGCAAAATCAATAAGGTCTGGGAGCTTTCGTGAGTCTGTTGGCCAGTATGTGGGACTTCCAGGGGAAACGTAGTCCAGTTTATTTTTCACATTTATAATTGCATTGTACAATTGTCTTCCTTTGGGAGTCACTAGACGTGATCCCCAGTGCGTATGTTTGGCGTTGTAGTCTCCTGCGGCTATAAATCGATCCCCAAGTGAATTGTAGAAGTCCATAAATTGTCCTTCCGAGATTGAGAAGCGAGGAGGGCAGTAAACGGCAGCAATTGAAAGGATTCCGTTGCTTGACTGAATTTGTATCGATGTGGCCTGCAAGAAGTTTGTTGCAAACCTTTTGTGAAAATGGTGTTTATTTCGTTCTCTGATTAGAACTCCAGTTCCGCCGTGGGCTTTCCCATCTGGATGATCTGTGCGGTAGATTGTGTAGCCTCTTATATGAAAGTTGTATTTGCTTGTAAGATGCGTTTCCACCAGTAGCATAACGTCAATATGGTTTTCGGTCAAGAATTGTGACAATTCTAGTTTATGCCGTGAGACACCATTGGCGTTCCACATTGATATTCGTAGCGCCTGCATAGATTATTTGGACTGTTGTGCTACGAGCAGCTGTATCACCATGTTCTGGTTTTGAACAAGCGTTTGCATGGTCGTTTTCATGAATGACATAAGCTCCATCATACTTTGTTGGAGGGTAAGCATCATAGTTTCCGTTTTGCTGTGGTGGCTGTTCTGGCGCCTGTTGAGCGCTTTGAGAGTTAGGCTGAATTGGAATTTCCCTTCCAGATCGTAGAGCATCGGCATAGGAGAAGCCGTTGGTGGTGTTTAGTGGACCGAATGAGGATCTCGCAGCTTGGCGAAGAAGACGTCTGGCGTGGTTTTTGACGAAACGTACGCATTCTGTGGATTTTGGTTGCGCGTTGCGGTCGCTTGACGCATGCGACTCTTTAACTCCTTATACACAATACATCCTCTATAGTTTGCCGTATGGCTGCCTCCGCAGTTTCCACATTTCTTCACGGTACTGTCCTTGTTTGTAGTGCAGCAAGCGGACTTGTGGGCGTCTCCGCAGACTACACAGACAGCCCGAAGTGCAGCAGTAAGACCTTGTGTGTCCATACTCTTGACAATTAGTGCATTGCACTGGACCGTTACGTTTATGTGGCTCTTCAACAGTGATTTTCCGATGGAAAAGATATTGCAGGTTGTAGATTGGGTGGACTTCGTTCTTCTTCAGCGACCTGCTTTCAGGCTCGAGCTCGACCTTGAAGAGGGGTTGTGGCTTTTTATCTTTATTAGAATGTTAACAACATTCTTGGGGCGAAGCCCTTTTCTTTAAGGGCGGTTTTTATTTCCTCGGCGGTAACATCAGGTTCTATTCCCTTTACTACCACTTGTAGGCCCTTACTGCTTTTCAGCTGGTACGTGTAATAGTTTTTCTGTACAGTGTCCAGATATTTTGACACTATTCGGAAGTGCTCTTCAGTCTTGGTTTGCACCTTTGTTTCATGGATGTTCCCTTTGATAAGCGGAACAACATGAAAGTTTTTCACCGTTCCCGATCAACGACGCAATTTTGTTGACCAGGGCACTCGAGCTTTTTTCCCTAATATAGATTGAGGGCTTGGGTTTTTTTGCGGTGTCTTGGGCTGGTTGGTTTTCCCCAGCCTCCGCCAGTAGGGCAAATCTGTTAGTAGTGGATCTGTCTGGTTCATTATCGTTATTCAGGACACGGTTAATTTTTGTTTTGTTGCCTGCCGGATTACTCTGCGGGCTAAGCATGCGCTTAATTTGGATGTAAGCGATCCATTCCAGTCTGTGTGGCCGTTGCCGCCTTTGGCACTTTCCGAGGTTGTTGTTTTTGTACTCGCTGTAGTCGTTGACGTCGTGGTACTTTGAGTTGCAGGGGTTTCGCTGTTGTTGCAGAAGTCAGCGCTGCTTGTTGTTGGTGCGAAATTTGTTTCGGATATTGGAGGGGTTTTACACCGCGAACTCCATGACGCGGGAGTCGGAGTGAGCAGAGCGGGTGAGCAAGACCGTGCCCTTGGGTTTCAGCGGTCAGTAAAGCCGGGTTGCTTTAAGCGCCGATTTTTCCACTTCGGTATCGCGGGTTGAAAAGTAAGAGTAGAAGCCGTTTCTTTGGTTCACTGAACTTCTACGCTCGTTCTTTTGGTCGTTGCTCAATGAGCTCATTGCGTGGTACGTATTTTTTTCAACAATGCACTAGTTTTGGTTTAGCACATTACAACTGTTATAAAAAAAAAAAAAAAAAAAGCTTGTCTGTCGCTTTTAATAAATTGTATTTCAGTGTCTTTTCGCTTATATTAGCGAAAATATAAACGAAGTGAAGTTTTCCCGGAGCTCGGACAAAGCACGTCCGCTCAGTTCGGTAGTTCGATTTTAATTGTAATTTTTATTTTTATTGACGGATATTTCAACGTCGGCGTTCTCAGGATTTTTAATTCCCAAGATATTTATATTTTTATTGACGGATATTTCTACGTCGGCGTTCTCAGGATTTTTTGTTCCCAAGACATTTGTATTTTTGTTGACGGATATTTCTATAACGCGTTCTCGGAATTTTTTGTTCCCAAGATATTTGTATTTTGTTGACGGATATTTCGTCGGCGTTCTCGGGATTTTTAACTCGCAATTTTTTTCATCATATTTTCAACAAATAATGAATCTGTGTTTTTGCTACCATTATCATCAAAATATTTTTTTATAATAAATTCTTTTAACGGAAGAATATTATTTTCTTCAATTAAACGTATTTCGTTTTTCTCCTCATTATCATAATATTTTAACTTCTCCTTTTTCCCATTATATTCCAAGATTCCCTTATCTATATTTATTATAGCTCCAATTTTTCTTAATAGATTGAATCCAATTAGAATATCAGATTCTAAAACCTTCGATTTCATAAAATAATTGTTTTGTCTCAAATATATTTATAATATGGTAATACCTAATAATTGAGTAGCCATGAACTGTTGTTACCTTTTTGTATATTGGTAGCTCGTTTTTATTTTCAAAAATTCCCCCTTTTACTTTTAGCTGCTTCTTGGAAACTTTTACCTGCTTCTTGGTTTTTCGATCTATCCTATTTAAATAAGGCATTCCTCTGTAGGGGTCTGGTCTAAAAAATGGTCTTCATTAATATTATTTAATCTGGTTACTTTATTAGCTGGCTGACTTTCTGTTCCATCTGATTCCCTTTTTTGAGCTTGGGTTTGCTCTCTATTTTGATTTGTGTTATAAAAATTTGAACGATTTTTATTTTGATGATAATTATTATTATATCTACCTTGATTATCGTTTGCCTGCGCAATTATTATATCTTCCCTGGTTACTATTTGACTGCCAATTTGGCTCGGCTGCCGATTGATATTAGATTTATTCTGGAGTTGAATCGGTGGATCAACATCCATTGGCTCGATAGCTTGTTGCTTATGATTATTATTTTGATTATTATTTTGCCAAAAATTTCCCTTTTGTGCAAATTGTAATTTTGGTTATGATTAAAATTATTTCCCATTTTAGTGGTATTATTATTTTGCCGTATTTGATCAAATCGTAAGTTGTTTCCCCGATATTTACTTTCATTTTTTAAATCCATTAAACCTATTTGCGAATTGAGCACGGAAGTTGTTTGATTATAATTCTTGGACCTTTGCCAAAGCATTGGGCAAATCTGGTGGATTTAATGAGAAAGAGTTTCTGAAATAGATCCATTAAGTCCGGATATAAATACTGTAGAGCATTTCCCCTTATTGAATTGTTTGTTTCTTTGGTAATTACACTGTCCTTTCCGTATGTCATTATGGTTTTGTTTATTAGTAAGGTCATTTTTTTATTGACTTCGTTATAGTACTCAGTAATTGTCATTCGTCCTTGCCTAAGGATACTTAGTTCTGACTCGAGAACATGTATTGGTCGTTTGTCACTATATATAAAGTCCAATCGGGATAAGATTGCTTTAAAGTTTAAAACCTTACCATGATTGGTAAGAGCATCATGGGCAGCTCCCATAATTTTATTTCGAAAAATTGTTAGGGCGATAAAATATTGTTCACTTTCAATTTTATAGAGACTCATTGCAGTTTCTGCAGCTTCCCTCCAACCCATTGTGTTGTTTCCCTGTGAAATTTGGTAAGGATTTTACCACTGCAAGTGTTGTATCGCATTTTATAGCTGGGTCAATTGTTTGTACTTTATAATCTTCCACAGTGTTTGCTTCTGTGGCTATCCTTCCTTCTAAATATTCTACTTTCCTGCTAACTTCATTCAATTGAGCGCTTATTAACCTGTTTATCAATTCTACTGTCAAACTGCCGGCTGTGGCTACACTGCCTGCAGAAAAATTTGGTGCTGAACCTCCGGTTGCCATTGTTACATTTAGTTCACAAAAGCTATTTATCAAATCTTCCAGAATTATTCTTTATATTTTTGTTAAATCGCGAATCTTACTTTTTGCAATATATAAATCTTATATTATTTTTCTCGAATTTACAGATCTTAAATTATAGTATTTAATTTTTTATTATTTAAATTAATTTCACGATATTGTCCCGTTGGGGTCTTCCTTCTGTGTGGTTGGTGGTTGATAGTTGATAAATGGATAGAGAATGTCCTGACTTCCTTCCTTGTGTTTTTTTGTTGGAGCGAGTTGTCGTTTTTATTTGAGAATGTCCCGCCTTCCTTCCCCTGGTTTTTCTTGTTGGAGTTGTCGTTTTATTTGTTTTTGTTGTTCTTGTTTTTTTTTTTTTTTTTTTTTTTTTGTTTTTATTCACTCTTTATGGATTATTTCATTAATTCCATTTACTTTATTGTTAACTATCACTGTCACTTGGTAGTGTCGTTTGGTGGATGTTTTAATTTTTCCAAAAATGTTGAGTTGTTGACCACGCGAGTTCCGTTTATGTTTAACTTATTTTTCATTAAACTATTTTTGGAGCTTTATGTGACGCGGCCCCTTGAGTTAGGCGCCAGTTAAATTGTTTGTAGTTCGGTGAATTAAAAAAATGTAATTTTTTTTTTTAATTACACAACTTGGTGTTAAACCTTTATTTATTAAACGTAACAATTACAAGACACTTTTGATTTCTCTTAAATATTTTTGTCAACCGTTCGCGGTCTCGGTCAAAATAGGACTGACTTCTTAATTCTAAATCTGATCCAAAGAACCTCAGCCATCAGTTGTGTTTAGATTAGAGGCTTAAGATGAAACTGTCGCATCTTATTGTGAAATTCGATTAAGCTGATCGATGCAATTTGGTGGGTACTTGAAACGCAAAAGGCGTAATTGATTGGGCTTTGGAGGGAAGCTGATGTTTACTTTTGATTTTGATTTGTTTATGGGGAACCGAGATCGGACCTCAGAGCCAAAGACAAAGCCGAAAGCAAATGCAGAGTTTGAAAATATTGTTTATAAACTTCATAAGTGGAAAGCCATAAGTGGCCTGGATTTATGGGTTGGATAATTGAGCCAAAGATCAAGCCAAAGGCAAATGCAGAGATTGAAAATATTGTTTATAAAAGCCATAAGTGGCCTGTATTTAGGGGTTGGATAACTTGCATGTAAAGAAAAGATCATGTAAGAATGAAACTTGTCAGGATCATCGCCGTCTATGTTTTCTATATTTTCTGATAAATTGCATTGGGTCCCATTAAGGGAAATATGCATGTAAAGAAAAGATCATGTAAAAATGAAACTTGCCAGGATCATCGTTTGCCTAATTACATACTACTAAAATTTTTCTGCCGCTTATACGCCGTATGCCTAATTCCCTACAAATTCAACTGTCCACATAAGATATCTGTTTAAGATTCAGGATCGTGAAAAAATAAATAAAATTGATGAAAAAAAAATAAAATGCTTACTTACAAAAATTATATTCATGGTGCTGCAGTTCATTAAAAAATGTATTTTACTATAATTATTTTGTAATTAATTTAAAATTAATGATGAAGAACAAATAATTATTTAAAAAAAAATCCAAAATTTTATTATGGTGTTGCATATCATTTAAAAGGATTTTTTACTCCAATTCTTTTTAATTAATTTTTAAATTAACTCGGACTTATATAAAGAAATTTAATTTTATAATAAAAATATAATACAGAATTTTACAAGGAGTAAGTATATCACAAGAAAACCTTTTCGTAGAAAAGTGAAAATCCACCCTGAAGGGTCAAGAAAAAAAAAGGAACCAATTGACCTGCTGCGATCCCTTTTTATCACTTTCTTGCAGGAGACATATTTATGTCAGGGTCGGATGAAAGGTCAATATGTATTTTTATTTAGGATTATATATATATGTAAGTGTATATTGGATTGTGGATTTACGTTCCTACCAACATATACATGCATACACGGATATGACGCAAGAAATCAGCCGATTGCCTATTTACTCCCTACTGTAGGCTCTAGGCTCTAAGCGTTATCTTTTCTTTCGAGTCTTCTGATTGGTTTACCCGATTCATTAACCGGAAAAATGTGGGGAAAATTGGGGTGGTTTTCATGTTAACTCATGTACATGTATTGATGATACCAATACATTCAAACACAAGTACCTGTTTTCCGTTTTCGAGGATCAATAGGTTTTGAGGTTTATGCTAAGAATCAAATTTTTAGTATGAATCTTGCCTTGCCGTTTAAAGCAATCTTTACGCTTTTTCTTTTTTACAAAAAATAAAAAACAAAAATATAAGCTAGTTAGAAATTATATTCGAGGATACCCAACCAGCTCTTAGTGATATTTGTGTATCCAACGGTGCACTTGTATTATTAATTGGTATTGGAGAGAAAACCCAAGAGCTTTTAAAGAACCTAGCGGATGATTCTATGTCATCCATATACGATTTATTGACCCCAACATGGGATTATTCAGCAACTACCATCGAGGATAAAACGTATGCCCCGGACTCTCAAAAAAATATATTCGAGGAATTCGACGACGACGACGTACCAGTTTCCGTACCCGAGGAAGAGGAAAAATCATCAACAGAATTTTCTTTCCCGGACGATGACCACATATTTTTTGAAGTAAATGACGGAAATGATAATTATATAAGTTTAATGGACGAGGAGTTTGATAAAATTTTAATTGATTGGCTTAGAAATAATGAATAAATAAAAGACTATATTAACATATTTCATTATTATATAATTATTTTTATTTCATGAAAAAATAAAAATTTTTTCAAAAAAAAAAAATTACTTTTGGACTTATTACTTTTGGATTTGTTTTTATCAAGGTTTAGTTCAAATTTATTCGAAATTAAATGAAAAACAATATTTGAAATTTAAAAGAAATATTTTGAAGTTCGTGTTAAGTTAATTATTTCCATTAATATCGTTGGATGATCCATTAAGAAATGGTTGTATAATTCACTTCGGAGCCAGTACGTTTTCACTTCAGGACAGAAGTAGCAATTATAGTATGAGGATCGTGCTTTTGTTTTGCTGAAGTTGTGTTTTTTTAGAATGTGACGTTTTAATCCATACCGATATTTAAAGGAAGGACTTTCTATACAGAGTTCACAAACGAAAGTTTTCATTTTGAAAATTTGAAAATTAACTGATCAAAATCAAACCTAGAACTTCTTTTATATATTTTTTAAGAGTGAGTCTATGCTATTGTTTATAATTTACATACACATTTTAAAATGAAATAACCATACAGCCATCTCTTTCATTCCTAATAAAATTAGCAAATTCATAGCTATAAAGTCCTTATATACCCAAATACATTTATAAAAAGGTCATTATGTCTTCCCTTTCATTTATATAAAAGTATATATTACTTCTATAAATATATATATGTATATACTTATATAGATATATGTATGTATGTGTATATATATATATATATATATATATATATGTATATGTATATATATACACATATATACACAAAGGCGAGTGAATTATTAAAAAGTATAAAAGAGCGGGATCACTGATTATGTTGATTAGTTGATTTTGGAACGAAACCAGGAATACAAGAGTTACATATGATGGTATGTATATAAATTCTTACAACCAATAAGATTAGCCTGTTATTGGCTACACAAAGACTGAAGACCTATGTATTAATTTCGAATACAAGATCATTGGCTGTAAGATAAAGAAAACCACATATGGGACGAAAATAGCCCTTTATTTGACTGATAAGGACGATGAACCACTCTGGATATTTTTACCAAAGAGCTACGTGAATAAATTTTCAACTAAAACACCATTTAAGAAATAGAAGGAAAATGGAATAACACATCTTGTATATAAAGGAAAAGAGATGACTAGATATAGCTCAGCCTGTTTACAATTTATCTCAAAGGAGTAACTGTATAAAAGAGTCGATTCCTTATAATGTTTTATCAGTTTCACTTTTTCCATTAAATCAAAAACAACTCCTCTCTCAAGCCTCTCGATGTACGCGCATCAAATAAAATTATTTTTACTTCAATTTGAGAATATGCTTTTCGAGGAGCACCTTAAAAAACTTCAATTTTTTAAAAACAACTTTAGAGGATTTAGAAGAAAAGGAAATGCTTTACTCGAAATATAGATTCCACTACAAAATATGTCCCTGGAGTGATGATGAAGCAACCGAAGGTCCAGACACTTGTAACTGCAACAAACTTCCTCTATATATAAAGGAAGCTACGGGTATTATGATAAGATACTATAAAATAACTAAAAGAATGTATCCAAATCCATGAAAATAAAAAAGTTTTTTTATAGATATTATAAATAATATTTTTAATTTTTCATGTTGGGTTAAAAAAAAAAAAAATTTTTTTTTAATCATTTAAAACATTTACTAAACATTTTGAAATTAACTTATCATTATAGGTAAAATCTTGTATCTTAAAATTCTGTGTAAAACTCTTTAAAGTTTTTCGATTGCTTTTGTAAAGACCAAAAAGCATGCAGTAATGTCCACAGGTATTTGAAAAGTATCCTTGCAATTGTTGCTTGTTATAAGTATATTTTGATGCATTTCTTTTTAAAAATGCAATAAATTCTTTTTTCTGAGGATATTGTCCATAAGAATCGAAGAATTCTGCCTTTTTTGTTATAGAAGTAAAATGCAACCCAATGCATTCCTGGTTGGTATGAATAATCAGTGTTAGCTACAATCAATGCTGGATATTCACGAATTTCTTTTGGTAGTTTATCGGCCGAAAAAAAAAACCCTTTAAATATTTTGTTAGTTTGAGGATGCTTGGAGAGCAAGTCCATGATTTGTATTGTATTCATTTTTACAAAAGTACTCGAATATTTCGATGCTTATCAATATCAATCATAGAGTCGTATTCACAATAAACAATGCAAGTAACAGCCTCAGCCAGAGGCTCAGAGAATCTTCCTTCTATTCTGATCGTTTCTTGAGAAATCAGGTTAGCGCAAAGACTATAATTGGAGTGATCAGCAGTTAAATCAAACGCTAATATAAAATTATTTTTGTCAAACATATCCTTGGAAATTTGGAGACCACGATCATAATGCTTAATTCCACATGCTTTAAATAGTAAATTATATGCTCTTGAACTTTGGGTATTGGTAGGATTCGAGAAATCAAATTCAAGTGCTTGAGAAGGTACCTGTACTCCATTAACTAACAGATTGAATCGTTGTATTTTAAAGTTTTCGATTTCCTGAATATGCTCTGTTTTTCACCATACAAAAGGCCAAAAAATTTGGAATTTGACCAATAACTGCATTATCGATGGATAATGTATTGTTTCCTGGGTATATTGTAAATGATTTTACTTCAACTTTATTATATGGATATATTGCATTTTATTGATTGTAAAACGTGATGATGAGCTAATAAAATGCTGGGGTTGACTACTACATGATTCATGAACAGCTGGGCTTCCAAGATCTTTAGATTCGATTCAGTTTCGGTTTCCAATAAATAAAATGCTGTTTTTTCCATATTAGAAATAATGCGCAAATCAACATTATTTACAAGCAGTTTTGGTTGGTTGAAAATATCTCCATGAACTTTTCCAAATAATTCTACTTTATTACTATTTTGAAACATATTTTTAAGAATTTGACTGCCATCACTTTTAAATGGTGTTTGGGTACCATAATTTGGGAAATAACATTGTGTTGCTAAATGACTTTCACTTGCATCACAACCATAGTTTAAAATTGTTTGCAAATATGATCTATAATGATAATTATTGTCGCTTTGGGAAACCAAAGTATTATTTAAATATACCGATGAGCTTCTAAATATAGAATGCAATATATTATTTGCTACACCAACAGCATTTCCTTCAATACTACTATTATGAATTTTTTTAAGTTGAACCACAAGTTGTAACGAACTGTTATTTCTGCTTCCGCTCGCCACAATTTGCCGCGGCTAGCTCACAGAGTTTCGCGGATCCGTTCCACCGAATTTATAGATTCGACGTGATTGCCCAAGCCCAGAAAATAATACAAATAGCTTTCCGTTGTGCAGTCTCTTTATTCTCTGCTCTCTCTGCTTACAATGGTGATTTACGCGGGTTCCCGGGAATGACCCTTGGTGTATCCTTGGTGACCCTTGGTGTATCCGTCCCCTCGGCCTAACTCCCGCGGCCCCCTAATGATTGGGCATTGCTGTCGTAGCGTGTGAGGAGACTAATTCTCCTCACACTTCCCCCCTTCTTCGGGAACGACAAGTGTCGACACTTTGGCAAGTGTCTGCCAAAGTAACAAAAACTTCGTGGCCACTCCCAGCTCACTGAAAAAAAAATGTGACTGATCGCTTTTCTCTTTGGTGTGGACGGCCGACGGCTTCCCTATCGCTGGCGTTGATCGGTCGTTTTTGTTTTTTTCCCTTTTCCTTCTCCCCCACTTTTTTTTTTTACTAACCAATTTTTTTTTTTTTTTTTTTGTCTTTTTTTTTTTTAATTTTTAATACTAACCCTATATTTATATATTATTATTATTATATTTTTTTTTTTTTTTTTTTTTTTTTTTAACTATGCTAACTATGCTTTTTTTCTAAAAAAAAAAAAAAACAAAAATGGAAAATAATAATAGAGTAATTATTATTTTCCATTTTTTGTTTTTTTTTTTTTTTTAAATCTTTTACTACTACCCTATATATATATTTATATTTATTTATTTTTTTTTTACTTTGCTAAACCCTTTTTTTTGTGTTTTTTTTTTTTTTTTTTTTTGGTCTAAATACTAACTTTTGTCTCCCCCCCCCTTTTTTTTTTAATCTAATATATTTCTTCTCCATTTGTTTTTTTTTTTTTTTTATTTCTTCGTATTTTTTATATATTTATTCAGTTTTTTTTCTTATTTTTTCTTGGTTTTTTTTAACTCCTCTAACCACCCTTACTCCTTTGGCGCCTCCTCTCACCCGGAAGCATGTGGCACCCACCTGTGCCAGAATGCACCACCTTCCGGGTTTTCCTCGCCTTCCGGCACCTCTCGCCCGCCTCCGACCGATGCCTGCCGCTCCAGCACCGGCCTTGCCGGCCGTTTTTCTGGGCATGACACCTGCCGGGCCAGCGCAGGCCTTCGCGGCTCCGGCCACACCCCGGCCCCTTCTCCAACGGCTGCTCCTCTCTCCGCTCCTGCGGACACGGCGTCGGGGGCACCGCGGGCCACGGCGTCGCCTGCCGGACCCTCCGCCGCCCTGCATGGCTTCTCCTCCGGTCTTTCCGCTCTTGGGCGTGGCGTCGGCGGTATCTTCGCCTTCCATTTCGCTGCCTGTCGCACCCTTCCGGCGGCGGCCCTTCTCCTTGCATTTTCTACTGTTTTCCGGGTCCGCCGCTGCCGAGCCGTTCTCGCTCTCGCTCTGATCATTGCCCTCATGCGTCCATCGATGCGCCGCTGCCTTGCCTCCTTGGTGCTCCTCCTTCGCATTTGGGATATAACCCTGACGCGGGCCCTCGCCATGTCCTTCGTAGCTTTTATCAACGCCAGCCGCCGGCTGTCCCGCTCTACTCCTCGCTCCTGCGCCGCCGCTCCACCTCGAAGGACCCGACCGGGATGCTTCCTCCTCCTCCTGCCGCCCGCCGGACCATCCACTCTGACCTTGCCTTCTTGGCGTCCCATGAACGATCGCCGACGATCTCTATGTCGCTGTCGTCGGAAGACACAATCATTGAGGCGCTTGAGGACATTGTTGCGGCTGCGTGTTGATTTCGAATAGGCCGAACATCTCCCACGTCTCCACTTATATAGCGCATTTATTTCCCGTTGCAGGAAATGTCCCGCTAATGCTCCCGTTGCTTGCTCTCCTCCTCTTTGTGGGGTTTTTGTTTTTTTTTTTTTTCCGTGTGCCCGTTATGCGGATACGATGTATTTGTCCGCTTTCGTTATTCCTTTGCTGTTTCTTCTGTGTCTTGAGCCTATAGCTCGCTCACATGGGCTCTCTTCTCCCTCCTTGTCCTGCCGTGTCGTAACGTGACAATTACAGGAGAAACGAAATCCACCACCGTATATGGCCCGTCGTACCGAGGGGCCAGTTTCGTCGCGAATCCTTCAGCTGCCTTTGATAGGTGGTGCTCCTATGCCCACACTGTTTCACCGACCTATGGGCTCCACTTCCGCCTTCTCAAGTTGTAATGTCGCGCCTCGTCCTGGGCAGCTCGCTCCATATTCCTCCTTACTATCTCGAATGTCTCCTTGAGTCTCGCCGCGTTTTCCATGGGTGTTCCTTGTTCGGCTCCCGTGCCCAACACATTCTCGTCAAACAGGGCTCACGGCATCCTTGGCTCCCTGCCCTGCGTTATAAAACACGGCGAGTACCCCGAGGACTCCGAGACTGCGAAATTTACCGCCAACATTAGCTCCGGACAGTGTTCGTCCCACTTCCTTTGTTTTTTCCCAGCGAACTGGGCGATCATTCTTTTTACCGTCCTGTTCGCTCTTTCCGTGGGATTCTCCTGCGGCGTATATGGTGCGGTGAACTGATGGCCTACGCCGAGTTCTCCGAGGAATTTCTTGAAGCTGCGACTGGTGAACTGCACCCCGTTGTCCGTTATTATTATTTTCGGTACTCCATACCGAGCGGCAATTCTCTCCCTGAATGCCTTCTGCAGCGCCTCTGTTGTTGCTTTTCGAAGAGGCACTATCTCCGTCCATTTCGAAAACCGATCGATTATCACCAGGATCTTCGTATTGCCGTGTTTCGACCTGGGCAGTGGGCCTACGAAATCTGCACACACCGTCGCCCATGGCTCCTCCGGAACCTGCGTCAGCATTTGCCCGGCCATCTGCATCTGATTCGGCTTGTACTTCAGGCACGTCTCGCATCTCCTGACGTATTTCCGGATGTCCCTCTGCATCCCTGGCCAGAAATACCGGGCGGCCACCCTGGCTATGGTTTTCCTTACGCCCATGTGTCCCGCCGTTGGTGCGTCATGATGTTCCTTGAGGACCTGCCTCATCTCCAGCGGCACGCACAGCTTCCATGACGCCATTTCCTCGCTTCCGGCTCTATGCGGGACGTGGCCCATCCGGTGGCCCAGGTAGAGCAGCTCCTGCCTGAAGAAATGGCACTTTTCCGTATTTATTCGCAGGTTTGCCGCTCTCAACCTCCTGAATACCTCTTGTAGATTTCGCATATGCTCCTCCTTGGTGCGTCCGATCACTATAATGTCATCCTGATACGCGAATGCGTGTGGAGCCATATCCGGGCCTATGACCTGGTCCAGGGGCCTTTGAAACGTTGCCGTGGCTGAGTGCAACCCAAAAGGCATCACTTTCCATTAGTATAGACCCTTTCCTGGAACGGTGAAGGCTTCACCGCCTTTCCTGCTGCTTTCCTCTAGGGGGATCTGCCAATACCCATCCTTCAAATCGAGACTGCTGAAGAACCTTGCTTCTCTCAGCTGCTCCAAAATGAAATTTATGCGAGGCATCGGGTACGCATCTTTTATTGATTTTGCATTAATTTGTCGGAAATCCACGCACATCCTCCATTGCCCCGTTTTCTTCTTCACCATTACGATGGGTGAACTGTACGCGCTATTTGAGGGCTCGATGCATCCCTTTTCCAGCAATTCCTCCACCTTTGAGTTTATCTCCCCCTGAATCTTTGGATTTTTGGGGTAATACCGTTGTTTTATGGGAATGTCGTCCTTCATCGTGATCCTGTGCTGCGTTATGTTCGAACAGCCCTTCTGGCCTGCGAACGCCTCCAGTTCTCTTTCGATAAATCTTTTGACACGTTCCTCTTCCCATTTTTCTGGGCATCCGGCTACCGCTACGGACAGTCTATCCTCCAGACAGCCGGCCCATCTTTTCCTTTTGGATATTGAAATCCGGTGGCCTGCGCACGTCAAGGTTGTGCCAAACTCGCTGAGGAAATCCCATCCTAGCACCAGATTGTCCTTCATGCCTGGCATTACCAGCAGGTTTAGGGTTTTTGTGCGATCGCCGAAACTTATCCTGGCTTGGAGCACGACGCGTGTCTCCGTATGGCTTCCGTTAGCCAGCTTCACTAGTCTCCTTGTTGCGATTCGTTGCCCGGTGACCTCCGGCCTTTCCGCTAGCTCTTCGGAGATAAAACTCGCCGTTGCTCCTGTGTCCAGCATGGCCTTTATCTCCGTGCCCTCGACCTCGATGGTTGCCGTCAGCTGCTGCTCCTCCTCGGATAGTCCTCCTATTAATTTTAAGAGGCAGCACCGTGCGATTCCGGCTCTCCTCCCTGTTGCTGAGACCGCTGCGCGTTTCCCGCCCTCTGGCAGCATTCCGTGCTCCTTACCCCTATTGCGCCGCACATCTTGCAGAACAAAATTCGTGGGTTCCTGCACCCGCTGGCCCAATGGCCCATGCCACCGCATCTGTTGCATGCTTGAGCCGGGTTTTCCACAGAACCCTGCCTTGGCCCTGCTGCCCACTGCTGACTAGGCTGTTGCGGAGCCGGCCTATGCTGGGTCTCAGGCTGCCATCTTGGCATCCAACTTTGGTTCGTGCTGTTCTGTCGCTCCGGTGAGCCTGGGTCCATTGGTCCCTCTGGTACCTTGCCGCATCACTATGCTGCGGTTCTTCTCTCTTCCACCTCTCGTTTACGGGCGGCTGACTGTGGCTCAACCTTTGTTCTGTGGCCACTTGCCTGTTAAAGGCCTCTTCCTCCTGCGCTAATTCCTCAAACTCCTCTGCTAGGCCCATCACCTCCTCTAACGACGCGCGTATGGCCTTATGAACATCTTCATCCTTGGTATGCAGTTCTCGACGAGCCTCTCTATCACTTCTTTCGTGGTTTTGCCTAATGGTTTCATTAGTGACTAAAGGTCCACCATATATTCTTTGAAAGGCTCTACACGACGCTGCTTCCGTTGGCGAACTTGGTCCGCCAACTTTTCGAAGTATCCTTTCGGCAGGAAGAAATTCTCAAAGCTTGCCTTGAACCTCGCCCATGTTGGCCATTCTTCGTCGTTTATGATGAACCATCTTTGCAGTAGTTCTGGCATGGCTCTGGGGATCGTGTTTATGTCCAATCCGTATGTATTTGCGGACCACGTTACTCGGTCCAGGAACTCCAACGGGTCCCCTGTACCGTCGAAACGAAACGACCAGTCCCGCACTTGTCTGGCTACTTTGGCGTAATCCACCGGGGCCGGAACATACCTCGCCACTGAGGATCTCATTGCTTCCACAGTCCCGTCTGCTAGTAGACCGAGCTCTCTACACACCTCGCTCAGCTCCTCCTTTCTCAATGTGTAGATCCAATTCTTTCTTCCCATCTTTCTGCTACGTTATTTTCTAGGCTAAATGCAATCACGAAGTTTGGGCGCCAGGTGTAACGAACTGTTATTTCTGCTTCCGCTCGCCCCAATTTGCCGCGGCTGGCTCACAGAGTCTGCGGGTTAGTTCCACCGAATTTATAGATTCGACGAGATTGCCCAAGCCCAGAAAATAATACAAATAGCTTTCCGTTGTGCAGTCTCTTTATTCTCTGCTCTCTCTGCTTACAATGGTGATTTACGCGGGTTCCCGGGAATGACCCTTGGTGTATCCTTGGTGACCCTTGGTGTATCCGTCCTGGTGATCTCCTCCGTTGCTGGTGTTTCCGCTGTTGCTCTCGTTGCCGGGGTTCCTCTTCGTTGATCCGTCGTCAAGCCTTCCACCTCTTTGACTTGGTCTGGCCTTCGGCTATGCACTGAAAAGCCTCCACTACGCCGTCGGGGATACGCGCCTACGCGCTGTACTGCCGGGCTCGGGAGTTGGCAGGCTGTAGCCTCCGCTACACCAGGATAAACGCCGTGCTCTGCGCGCCAGCGACAGTGGTTCGGGAGATAGCTACTGACTGTCGCCTCTGCACCACCAGGGAGATGCGCCGTGCATGCGCACCGGCGGACCTGGTTCGGAGTGTGCGGCCTGTAGTAGGCTCCGCTACGCCAGGACCACGCCGTGCTTTTCGCACCGGCGAGTCCGGTTTGGGAGATGGCTACTGGTGGTCGTCCCCGTAACCCGCTGTGCATGCGCACCAGCGGCCCTGGTTCAGAGTTTGCTGTCTACAGCCGGCTCCTCTACGCCAGGAGACGCCGTGCCTTTTCGGCGCGGCGGGCCTGGATTGGGAGTCGCCGAAGTCTTTTCAGTTTCCGACGGGGTCGGAAGTCGCCTGTCCAGGACCGTACGTCACGCCTCCCTTTCGGCCGGGTGACCACAGCGCGTACGCGCCAATGGGACCGGGTCAAGAGCTGCTCGGTGGGAGATCGGAGCCTCCCCGATCGCGTTCCAAAGCGGGCGTGAGTTCCCGAGTTGGCTTATCCGCGTCCTGCAGGACCACGCCTGTTGGTTGCGAGTCAGGAACCCGCGTGGCGTACGCCAGAGTTGTTCTTTCCTCACTTCCTTGCAAGGCTACCTGCTTTGACCGGGAGTAGCCCACACTCGACTCTGTTACCCTGTAGCTTTCGAGGAAACCAACCGACGCCGATCCTCTCTCGTCCTGTCCTTCTCGTCCTCCGGAGCGAAACCGGGCTCGGAATCCTGAGTTGGCCTGTCCTTTCCGGTGCAGGACCACGCCTGTTGGTTGTGAGTCAGGAGTCCGAGTGGCGTGCGCCAGACTTATCCTTCCTGCACTTTCTAGCAAGGCTACCTGCCGTGGCCAGGAACTGGTCCAACTCGTCTCCTGTGGCCTTGGTCTTTCCACGGAACTGTCCTTGTACTGTTCTTTCCTTGTCTCGTTCGTTCTCCTTACGTTTGGCTGTTGGACTCTCCAAAGGCGGTTCTTCAACTCAAACAACCGAATCCTTTTTAGAAACGCTCTAACACTTGATTGGCGGACTCTCCACAGGCGGTCCTCCAACTCAACGCTACAAGCTTCCTTAAAAGACTCGTCTCGAGCCGCTCCAATGGGCCTCCTTTTATACCCTCTGGAGCGCCCGTTAATCCTCCTGGATTCTGCTCCACAGATCACGCCACTTTCCCGTTGTCGGGCTGCCGTTACTCCTGCTTCCAAGATCACGCCACTTTCCCGTTGGCGGGCTGCCGTTACTCCTGTTTCCAAGATCACGCCACTTTCCCGCTGGCAGGTGGCCATCCGTGCGGCCGTTGCCCCTTTCCGTTCGGCCACTGACCCCTGCTGTTGCTATGCGACGTGCCGCTGGCCTCCTTCGCCTCCCCTGTTGTTCCTTGCTCCTTTGCTGCCCCCAGTCATGTCGCCCATCTTGAACTCCGCTGCGCGGCGGGCTCATGTGCTCACCGTTGCCTCGGGAGCCGTTACGTTCCACGTTGACTCCGTCTTCCACTCGATGATGGAGCTCTGCCCCTCACTGCCATTGCTGTCTTAGCGTGTGAGGAGACTAATTCTCCTCACAAAGTTTTAACTAAACACTTGAAAGATCTGTAGGTTTCTCCGTTTCCTAAACAAACGAATTCAATTGATGAAGCACTATCCAAAGAAGCAATAGGGTTGTATGAAACTTCTTCGGTTTTCAAAATACAGCTTTGCGTTGGATGAGGCTCAAAAAGATCCAGTTCGCTTTTCATATATTCAATGTGATTACTCATTTTGATTTGGAAAATATGTCACTTATTTTAAATTTTTTAGATGATTTTTTTCTTGACTTTTTTGAACGCGTATGTTTACGACGTTGTTTAGTTGTTAAATGATTGCGATTTTTCTTGGTCTTCTCTTTTTATGCCTTTTTCCTTTACCACTTTGTAATTTAGTAATTTTATGAATTGCTTTGTCAGATAGATTATGTAATGCGATTTTACTTTGTTCTTGAATGATATTTCGTAGGTTTTCGACCCAAATCATTTATAACAGCCTTTCCGGTTTCAGCAGCTTGATTTTTAAGTGCATTTATCCCTGACAGAAAAAGCGGCTTAATGTAATTAAAAAACCACTAAAAAAAATTTCCAATACCACGACCATGCTGAACAATTCTTGGGGAAACATAGAGACTACCTATGTTACTTAAGCTTCCACCGCACTGATTTAAATAATATTGATGATAACATTTCGCCATGGTTGGTAAATCAATTCTAAAGTTTCCCTTAACATTATTATTTATAGATTTTTTCTTCTTTTTCTAAAATGCAGAGTTAGAAAAATTGGAACTGATGAAGTTTCAAAGGGGATTTTATATCCACTTGAATCAGTAATTAATATTGAAATTTCGTTTGGTGAAAAATTTTCAATAGGATAATATTCAACATTTCTAAACTGCATAAATTTTTCTTTTCCATTTGTAAATAAAACTCTTAAGCAACGTGGTCTTTTGCTTCCTACACAACGAGGCTTTATAATGTCTGTGAAAATAAATATCGCACCGCATTCCATTTCATCCGCTTTCATTGGTGCCGATTTGTATCGAAATGTTTCAGAATTTACTAAACTTATAAATTCTGTTGAATTAGAGCTTGATTCATCTGATTCATTTTCTTTTGTTTCTCTCCTTTTTTTAGGATTTTTTCGAAAAGAATTATTTCAATATATATCAATTATACCGACTTCCCATTCCTCAGACATTGTTTCAGGAAGGTTTACAATATTTGTAAAAGCGCATTTTACATTATCAGGAAACACATTTAAGGAGTCATTGCTGAGCAATGTAATATAAAACTCGTTTTGAAAAAACATTTTGAGCTCTGCCGTTAAGAATATGAGATCGAATTTAATTTATTTTTACCAATTTGGATATTGTTTTCTTTGCGGTTTGACCTTTGCAATTTTTCTAAATCACTTATATACTTAAGATTATACCATATACTTAAGATCCCTTAACAAGATTTTTTGATATTTTATGGTTTCCTTTTAAAGTGTTTATCACTATCTCCGACAATGTTTTTACTAACTCGCTATCACTATTGCAAATAATCGCTTTTCGAAGTATATTATTTGCTTTTTTGAGCACATACAATAAATGTTTGTTCGCTTTCAATCGCCTTATGCTCTTTTTGCAAACCATTTTCATCTGAATAGCAAATTGAATATAATGGATTAAAAATCTCTGTTCCAAATCTTAAAGATTATTTATTCCTTGCGTAAGATCAATAAGTAAATAACCATAAGGTTCATTCTTGACTTTTTTATATATTCTAAAAAGTTCTTTGGGGTTTTCAGGATATATCTGTCTAGCTAAACATTGAAATTGTAATTTATCTCTAGGATTTTTAAATGCCTAAATGTATTTGGTATTTAGTGATATGTCTCGGGTGTGAGTAGATCTATGAAATATATTTTGTGTTACAACAATTACAGATAAATTTCGATAATGAGATCCTTTGGTAAAAAGTTCACATACATTTTTATTAAATGCTCCCATCATCAAATCATCTAATACCAAAGGTATAGGTTCATTATTTTCATTTTCAATGGAGTATTCATGGTAATATTGAATATTGGTAATATTTGGTTTCGCTTGCTCTTCACCGTAACACCATATTATTCTATCTATTGAAGTACTTATTAAGTCCTTCCTTCCATTTATTAAATTTTTCAAAAATTTTTTTTTACCCGATCCTGAGGGGCCCCAAATAAGCATCATAAAAGGATGAACAAATTGTGTAAACATTTTGATAAAAGTTTTTTTTGTTTATTCAATGCTAATTATCAAAAATAAATTTTTCTAATGCTTCTTTTCCTGGTCCCGTTTTTTAGCGCAGTCCTTTTCAAAATGAGTATCAGAACCACAATAGTTGCAGTATATAAGTTGACTGTATCCTTTTTTACGAGGATCTTTTCCAAAGATGCGATCCATTTTGCTAAAACAACTACTCAATTAAAGTACTAAAATCATACTGTTTATTTAAGTAATTTATACATATGATTCTCCGTTATAGTATATATCGTAATTACAGTTTTCTAAAATTACAAAAAGCTTAAATAAATTATTTAGAGCACATCTAAGCTTAAGTTTTTTGTGAATTTTACAGTTGGTAAAAAAATTAGGATAACACGTCAGGCTCTTTCCTATATCTATATCGATAATATTATTCGATAGAAACTTGGATAAAAATTCCTTTTTTACTTTGCCACGTACAATTATATTGGAAATCTTATTAAGTGGAGAAAGTACATCGCTTAAGCAGTTATAGGGTATTTCTCCTTCCATCCAGTCCAATCCGTTAATGTTTTTTCGATGAATATTATGTTGTTGTAATGTATCATAATTCAACTCCTTAATGTTGTATGGAGGTTTGAAGTGAAAGAAGTTTGGTATTACAGTTCCTCCAGGCATGAAGGCCAATTCCTTAAAAAAATTTGATTGTTATTTCCAACAAAATACTGAAAATCTACTACAACGGAATTTGATCTATCAAATTTAGTCATTTTAGAATGAGTTTTAAATTTAAACTTACTTTGGTGCCTACATTTTAGGTCTTTATATACACTTCATTTTATTATATAATACATTCATTATGTAATATATAATATAAAAGTTGCCCTCACATCTTAGGAGTTTGTATATATGGATATATATTTCATTTCATTATGTAATACATCATGTATAATATATATATATATGTATTTACAGGATATACAAGCCCTTTATAAACCACACATTTTAGTAACTAATTTCAGTTTGTTAATAACATTCAGATTCAATGGATACACTCCAAGCTAAAAGAGATAGAGCCATAAGAAAAAAACAGAACCATGAAGTTATATTTGGTTTTGAATATTTTGTGGCCCAAAATTTGAAAACAAAATGTGGATTTTCGACATCTAGAAAATTTACTTCAATGATTTGGATGCAACAGCACAAAAACAATTATATTGCATTTGATAAAGAAGCATGGCTGCAACTGCTTGCATACAAGGAATTTATACAATTAAAGATTGATCAGTATGACTTCCTAATGTCTGATACAATTTTGGATCACCCTATTTTATCAACTATTAAATGTAATTTTAGATTTAGAAAATCAGATACACAATATGTTCTGATACTAAATCAATTCGGTAATAAAATTGAAATAGATAGTGACACTTGGAGATCATTAATTCGCCTAGCTATATTTTTAACTACATTTTTATGTTGGAACACTATATTAAAACAGCAAATATCCTATCTGTACTATAATCATATCATTCCCAAGTGTGTCTCTTTACAAAAATTCGATATTCAATTATCCGATTTAGATGGTAACTATGATAAAAATGTTCAAATAGATTTAACACGTTTATGTTTTGAAATATCTAAAAAATGAAAAAAAAATAAAAGAAGATGTAATTCATTATAAGAAATCATTAATCTCTAAGACCTCTGACATTAACAATAAAAAATAAGTTTTTTTTAAATAAAAAAGTGGGTTAGCAACAAGTTGTTGATGAAATACATAAAACTTATAGAAAAAATTTTTTACGTCGAAAGTTCGTTCAAAAAGGGTTGCATGATACTTGGCAAATTGATTTGGTTGGAATTTTTTTTCTTTTTTGTATTAGCAGGGTAATGTTTATTTAAAACTGTCCATTAGGGACAACCATTAAAATTTTATCACGTAAACTTCACGTATAGATAATTTTAAATATTAATATGGGAAAAAAAAAAATTAGAGTAGTAAGGGGAGGTCCAGCGGGTGTGTCCTTTTAAGTCTTCTGGGTTGCTCGCTGCTGTCCAGCAGGGAGCTGGCCAACTCCGGTTCGGGTGATTATGAAGCCTCTGCATGTAACGTGCGCTGCTTCTTTGTATCTCGTCCTTAACCCAAGGGAAATTGAGAACCTCGTGGATGGTGCGATTGTCATGATAGACGTGGCCCCCGTGGCGATTCGAAGGGCTCTATTTTCGAAGTCGGAGCTTTAGTTCGGACATTCGTCTTGCTCGCAGTTCCCCAGAGTGCATGCCGTACGTCCAGATAGGGCGTATTATTGCCTTGTAAATGAGGAGTTTAGTGGAAGTTCTCAGCTTCGATCTCATCCATAAGCCAGTAGAAGGATCGAAGTCTTTGATTAGCCTGTTTCCTCTTCTTAATCAGATGGGGCTTCCAGGTGAGCCTCCTGTCTAGGGTGAATCCCAGGTACCTGGGATTGTCTACCTGTGGGATTGGAGAGCCGTTAAGGTTCACTGGAGGGCAGTTGCCCTTATAGAGAAATGGTGGGAGGCAGTGGACTTCAGTCATTGACGGCAATGTTCCATCGCTTTTGCCAGTCGCTGAGCAAGTCAAGCTGCAATTGTTGATCGTGCAACTGCGCCAAAGGCTCGGCGGGTGGTAAAGGTTACGGCGGTGTTCGTCTGCATAGGTTGTACTTGATATGATCGTGATCATTTGGTTGAAATGATCCCATATTCCAATCAGAATAATAGACATAAATATTTACTAACGGTTATTGATACATTTTCAAAATATGCTTTTGCTAAGCCTGTAAAATCAAAATCGGCAATGGATGTTGCAACTGTTATGAAATCTATATTGAAAGATTCCAAATACAAGCCAAAAAATATACATTCCGATCAAGGAAAAGAATTTTTTTAATCAACTCTTTAAAGAACTTATGAAGAAAAATAATATAAATCATTATCATACATTTACACACCTTAAGGCTTCGATTTGTGAACGATTTAACAGAACTTTAAAAAATAGGATGTGGAAAATGTTTAGTTTTAATGGAAATTATCGATGGATTACCCATTTGAATTCGCTTGTAGAAGACTACAACCATTCTTACCACAGAACTATAAAAATGAGGCCAATCGATGTTTGTAAATAGAATGAAGAGTTTATTTTGAAAACATGTTATAACATTGTTAAGGTATTTCCAAGGCATAAATATGTAGTAGGAGACCATGTTAGAATAAGCAAATACAAGGGTGTATTTGTTAAAGGATATGAACCTAACTGGACAACTGAAATATTTACAATTTCAAAAATTAAGACTACATTCCCAGTTACTTACGAGCTCATTGATTATAAGGGTGACCCTATAAAAGGTACATTTTATGAAGCTGAAATTCAAAAAGTTAAAGATAAAAGTGCATTCCTAGTTGAAAAAGTAATAAAAAGAAAAAAAGACCAAATTTTTTGTAAAATGGTTAGGTTTTGATGAAACACATAACACATGGATAAATAAAAAGATTTATTAAAATAAAATTTTACAAATTGGAATTTATTTATACAAATTATACATACATATATACATTTTTAATTTTTATTATTATTATTATTATTTATTTTTATTTTTTTTTTTTTATTTATTTATTTATTTTTTTCTTATTTAATATTTTTAAAAATACGTACAATATTATTGACATTATCCATTTGTATTTAATAAAGATCTTAATTTATAATGACCATATGCTAAAGTATTAATATTACAAACTAATACGCATCTTTTATCATCTCTAGGACTAAGACTTACTTTATAAACTACTTCAGTATATAACTTATGACCCCTACTTCTTATACATCTTTGTTCCCCATAGTACGTTTTCTTATGTCTAATACATTCAATTTAATCTAAATGACACAGTTTTTTGATTACTGATTGCTTAACACCCTTAACTTTCTTTGTATCTATATATTCGTCATTGTCTTCTACCAAAAATGAATATGCTTTAGCTTTTAGACCCGCGAAAGAGGTCATAATTTTTCCAGCATTTTCATCTTTGAATAAGCCTAATTCTTTGTTGTTTGCTTGAATTATGTTAAAGCGGTTTCCTGACTCATAATTTGATGTGTCAAAACGGCTTGAATTTTTTTTTTATCATTTTGTATATATCCTCTTTACAGGAAACTATAAAAGAGTCTGAATCCATATATATTATTTTGGCTGTGGGACATTCTACTAGTAAAAAGTTATAATAGTAATCATACATTAGCCATTTTGACAAATCAAGAACTGTAAAACCAATATAAATAGGCTTATCGTACATAATTGAAGTCTTTGTAGTTTCAATTGCTGCTAAATTTTCTCGAAAAATTTCCACACTATGAAAATTATTTCTTGCAACAAGTTGTCTAAACCCTGGAGAGTTTTGCGCAGATTCATACCGAGTTACTAGCGTTATTTCTCGACGCTTTTCTACGTTTTCCATGGTTTTTCCGTATACTGCATTGTTCATCAATTTATAAAAATTTTTTTCCAATTCATTTTTTGCTGTTTTTCTGTTTTGTATTTACATCTATATAGGGCTTAACCAGTATGATTGACTAAAAGATATGATTCTGTGAATTTTCTTTAATTTTAATCCATGTGTTAGACATAGTTGAAGCTGTTTTAAATAAATAATACAATACTCCTTGGAATTTAAATCTGCAATTAATTTGGTCTGTTTTCCTCCTGGTGGAACTTTATTTTCGGGACAAAATGGTAAACTATTATGTTTGTCATGAATTTCGTCAGGATATTTTAAATCTACTTCTAAAATATACCCTGGTGGAACTTTATTTTCGGGACAAAATGGTAAACTATTATGTTTGTCATGAATTTCGTCAGGATATTTTAAATCTACTTCTAAAATATACCCTGTCTCCTGAGGAATCAGTATTTTGTACATCAAATGAATTAGATTCATTTTCGTTTAAAAATTTAAAATTTGAAATTGGGAGTTTTTGGCTCATAGCCCAACCATATAAATTATTTGCGTCAATATATGACAAATAATTTGTTGGTTTCGTTTTATCATAATTTCTCATGTACTCATTATTTGCCTTTGAAATTCTTTGAGTACATTGAGTCAGTCCTCCACGTACACGTCTTTTTACAAAATTTTACATGTTAGGATCACTTATTAATTCTAGTTCTACTTTTGTATACTTCAGCATAGCATCTCATGAAATAGATGGGGCTGAAACATAATTAACCGGGTCTAATTTATATATTCTTGTACATATATTGCGGAAGTTTTCGAAAACATCTGATAAATTTTAAAACGTCACTCTCCAAATACAGTTTCATTTTTTTTTTTTTTTTTTTTTATTTTAACGTTGCTTTTATTTCTTGAATCTTCTCTTTGCGAGACTAACAAGAGGTGTATCAAATCTTATATTTTTAACTTAACTAACAGTCATATTGACTGATACGGAGTTAGACGGCCCTAAAAATCGATTGCTGGGTTGGGAGGTCGTTGCGTCTAAGGCGGGATACACTAGAAACCCGAGTCAATCCCCGGGCGAGAAAATTTGGGTGCGAAGACAGTTTTTCTTTGTATGACTCTTTTTGCTTCTGGATTTCGTCTTTCACTGCGAGGATGCCCAGATCCCGGTGGATGTTTTCGTTGCGAACATACCAAGGTGCCCCTGTGATAGTTCTCAGGATTTTTGATTGTGCGCGCTGTATGATGTCTATGTTGCTGCTGCTCGCGTTCCCCCAGCTGGGAGCCATACGTCCAGATTGGCTTTAGGACTGAATTGTACAGTAGTAACTTGTAGTCTAGGCATAGTGGCGATCGTGAGTTTATGATCCAGTGGAGGCTGCTGGCTTTCAGTTTTAGATGCATCTTTTTGCATTCGATGTGCTTACGCCAGGTAAGTCGTCTATCAAGGTGAACGCCAAGGTACGTTACGTCGTTAGCTTGAGGGATCTGCATACCGTTTAGTAAAAGCGGAGGGCATGTTTGTCTATTAAGAGTAAACGTTATATGTTTACACTTTTGTTCGTTTATTTTAATGCGCCAGTCGGACAGCCACCTTTCCACTATTGTGAGATGATTAGCCAGTTGGGTTGTTGCCTGCGTTGGGCATCTGGAGCGACTAAGAATAGCGGTATCATCGGCGAACGTTGACGTTGTTAGTTGTGCGCTCGTAGGAATATCCGCAGTATACAAAACATATAGACACGGCCCGAGTGCGCTTCCCTGTGGAACTCCAGCTTCGATGGTGTAGTCGCCCGAAGTAGCTGCGTTGCATCTCACTGAGAATACCCTATTGAAGAGGTATGATTCCAGTAGCTTGTGGGTGTATGTTGGCAAATACGTTTTAATTTTGTGCATGAGTCCGATGAGCCAAACTCGGTCGAAAGCTTGAGATACGTCGAGGAAAATAGCGCTGCAGTATTCTCGTTGTTCGAAGGCTGAGCGTATTTCGGATGTTAATCTGTTCACTTGTTCGATGGTTCCATGGTTTCTTCGAAAGCCAAATTGGTGATGCCGGGATGATATTGCAAGCTTCCAAATGTGGTATTATGCGAGTTAACAAGCATTTTTCAAACAGTTTAGACAAACAAGATAGAAGGCTTATTTGTCTGTATGATGACGGAATTGTGTGGTCTTTTCCAGGCTTCGGAATCATTATAATAATGGATTTATCCACTTTTTTGGGAAATAGCCAAGATTAATGATTCCATTAAATAGTTTGCAGACGACCTCTATAGCGCATTTTGGAAGTTCGATCAGCATCTTTGGGGTCAATAGGTCACCACCGGGAGCCTTTTTTGGTTTTAGCCCTCTTATGACTTTTTCGATTTCGTTCGGCCGGAATGGAGGTGCGGCTGGCTGAGGGGAGGACTCTGGCTGAATTACTGGCAGGAGGAATGAATTTGAGGGTGGGTTTGGCTGGAAGACACTTTGGAGATGTGTGGCGAATGTTTCAGCTCGGTCTTCGTTGCTGCGAGCCCAGCATCCCGAAGAGTTTCTTATCGGGGTGGTCGTTTCAATTGGGGCACTAAGATTTGGGTGGGCCCTCCACAGGGGGGTACTTTGTGCTTGTTGGCGAGAGATTCTGGATGTACCTCAGCTGTGCATTTTCTTCCTGTTGGTGAAGAGCCTGGTCGAGTGATCGGGTTGCTTCCTTAAGGCGTTGTTTTGAAGCTGGTGATCTGCTGTTTTGCCAATCACGACGCGTGCGCCTCTTTTCTCGCACGAGCTGTTCGATTTGCTGATTAGATTTGAAGTGTTTGTTTCGGTCTACTTCTTTCCTATGAGGGAGTAGAGATTTTAGCTGCCGCAACGAGTACTTCTTCCAGGGCGCTCGTAGTGTAGTCGATGTCCGATTCCATGTTAAAATCCGGGGCGAGTTCTATGTGGGCACTCACGTACTTTTTTGTATTTTAGCCAGTTTGTTTTTGTCGTCGTCAGACTGAAGGGGTGTTCGGTTATTTCTGGGCTTTGAAGAAGCGTTAGAAGCACAGGCGAGTGGTCTGATGATAAGTCCGAGACTGCTTTGGCACTTATTAGATTGCGAGGTATGTTTTTTGTCACTGCAAAATCAATAAGGTCTGGGAGCTTTCGTGAGTCTGTTGGCCAGTATGTGGGACTTCAGGGGAAACGTAGTCCAGTTTATTTTCACATTTATAATTGCATTGTACAATTGTCTTCCTTTGGGAGTCACTAGACGTGATCCCCAGTGCGTATGTTTGGCGTTGTAGTCTCCTGCGGCTATAAATCGATCCCCAAGTGGTGTAGAAGTCCATAAATTGTCCTTCCGAGATTGAGAAGCGAGGAGGGCAGTAAACGGCAGCAATTGAAAGGATTCCGTTGCTTGACTGAATTTGTATCGATGTGGCCTGCAAGAAGTTTGTTGCAAACCTTTTGTGAAAATGGTGTTTAATTCGTTCTCTGATTAGAACTCCAGTTCCGCCGTGGGCTTTCCCATCTGGATGATCTGTGCGGTAGATTGTGTAGCCTCTTATATGAAAGTTGTATTTGCTTGTAAGATGCGTTTCCACCAGTAGCATAACGTCAATATGGTTTTCGGTCAAGAATTGTGACAATTCTAGTTTATGCCGTGAGACACCATTGGCGTTCCACATTGATATTCGTAGCGCCTGCATAGATTATTTGGACTGTTGTGCTACGAGCAGCTGTATCACCATGTTCTGGTTTTGAACAAGCGTTTGCATGGTCGTTTTCATGAATGACATAAGCTCCATCATACTTTGTTGGAGGGTAAGCATCATAGTTTCCGTTTTGCTGTGTGGCTGTTCTGGGGCCTGTTGAGCGCTTTGAGAGTTAGGCTGAATTGGAATTTCCCTTCCAGATCGTAGAGCATCGGCATAGGAGAAGCCGTTGGTGGTGTTTAGTGGACCGAATGAGGATCTCGCAGCTTTGGCGAAGAAGACGTCTGGCGTGGTTTTTGACGAAACGTACGCATTCTGTGGATTTTGGTTGCGCGTTGCGGTCGCTTGACGCATGCGACTCTTTAACTCCTTATACACAATACATCCTCTATAGTTTGCCGTATGGCTGCCTCCGCAGTTTCCACATTTCTTCACGGTACTGTCCTTGTTTGTAGTGCAGCAAGCGGACTTGTGGGCGTCCCCGCAGACTACACAGACAGCCCGAAGTGTGCAGTAAGACCTTGTGTGTCCATACTCTTGACAATTAGTGCATTGCACTGGACCGTTACGTTTATGTGGCTCTTCAACAGTGATTTTCCGATGCAAAAAGATATTGCAGGTTGTAGATTGGGTGGACTTCGTTCTTCTTCAGCGACCTGCTTTCAGGCTCGAGCTCGACCTTGAAGAGGGGTTGTGGCTTTTTATCTTTATTTAGAATGTTAATAACATTCTTGGCGGCGAAGCCCTTTTCTTTAAGGGCGGTTTTTATTTCCTCGACGGTAACATCAGGTTCTATTCCCTTTACTACCACTTGTAGGCCCTTACTGCTTTTCAGCTGGTACGTGTAATAGTTTTTCTGTACAGTGTCCAGATATTTTGACACTATTCGGAAGTGCTCTTCAGTCTTGGTTTGCACCTTTGTTTCATGGATGTTCCCTTTGATAAGCGGAACAACATGAAAGTTTTCACCGTTCCCGATCAACGACGCAATTTTGTTGACCAGGGCACTCGAGCTTTTTTCCCTAATATAGATTGGAGGGGCTTGGGTTTTTTTGCGGTGTCTTGGGCTGGTTGGTTTTCCTCAGCCTCCGCCAGTAGGGCAAATCTGTTAGTAGTGGATCTGTCTGGTTCATTATCTTTATTCAGGACACGGTTAATTTTTGTTTTGTTGCCTGCCCGATTACTCTGCGGGCTAAGCTTGCGCTTAATTTGGATGTAGCGATCCATTCCAGTCTGTGTGGCCGTTGCCGCTTTGGCACTTTCCGAGGTTGTTGTTTTTGTACTCGCTGTAGTCGTTGACGTCGTGGTACTTTGAGTTGCAGGGGTTTTCGCTGTTGTTGCAGAAGTTGTAGCGCTGCTTGTTGTTGGTGCGAAATTTGTTTCCGATATTGGAGGGGGTTTTACACTGCGAACTCCATGACGCGGGAGTCGGAGTGAGCAGAGCGGGTGAGCAAGACCGTGCCCTTTGGGTTTCAGCGGTCAGTAAAGCCGGGTTGCTTTAAAGCGCCGATTTTTCCACTTCGGTATCGCGGGTTGAAAAGTAAGAGTAGAAGCCGTTTCTTTGGTTCACTGAACTTCTACGCTCGTTCTTTTGGTCGTTGCTCAATGAGCTCATTGCGTGGTACGTATTTTTTTTTTCAACAATGCACTAGTTTTGGTTTAGCACATTACAACTGTTATAAAAAAAAAAGCTTGTCTGTCGCTTTTAATAACTTGTATTTCAGTGTCTTTTCGCTTATATTGGCGAAAATATAAGCGAAGTGAAGTTTTCCCGGAGCTCGGACAAAGCACGTCCGCTCAGTTCGGTAGTTCGATTACGATTGAATGATCAGTTCAGTTCAATCAAATACAGTTTCATGTAGTCTTTTAAAGTTCTACACTGAAAAGAACTCCAAATTTCTTTAGCGATATTGAATTCGCTAACACTACACTCTTCGTCCTTCAACGAATTATAAAAATATTCCCTAGGAGGAAGTTCGGTTTCATTGAATTTTTCAAAACTATCTAAATAATGAAAGGGAAATACGCCCTTTCTTCTCTTTTGCCTAAACTTCTCTCCACTAAATTTTGATTTTAATATTTTAAAATCTTTATCTTCCATGTTGGAAGCTAATTTTTCTAGACTTGAATTTAAAAACCTATTGGAATCTATGTACTTTATAGTATAATTAGTCTTTCCCTTTTCAAAAATAGTTTGATTTAGTGCAATATATACTCTTTAGTGGAGGGTATTGGTTGCAATTTACCCCCTAGGGCATTAATAAATAGGTGGATATCATATCTAGATAAATTATGAAAAACTACAGGGAGATAAGCTCTTAACTTAAAACTATCTTTACAACTTTTATGGATAGGTCCTTGGTATTTACCCGTGAACTGGTTAAAATATTGTACGCGTTCATCCGTACTGATGGCCAGTTACCATGCTCCTGGTAGTCCTCGTCGCAGATGTCGAAGTTGTATGTATATAGGTTTTTTTTTACCCTTCCAGTATTTATTATATAAAACCATTGTCTCCTCTTCCAAAGTTTTTACAAACACCTTCATACAGTCATGCCCTGTAATTTATAAAAAGGAATAAAAATAATATTATTATTAATTTTAAAACTTATAATATTATGATTTGAATTTATTTACCTTCATAGGTCCATAATTTATTCAGATGCGGATAGTACTTATAAGCCACATAAAACGAAACAGCACATGCTGTATGTTTCTGTACAGGCTTGGTGTAAGAGGCGTGATTTTTTTTGCGCTGATGTATCAAAATTGATTTGTATGTGTTTCATATATGCTATGTGAGCTAAAATGCACCACTTAAAACAATAAATGTCATTATTTTTAACATTTATGAGAGCATTTCTTTTTTCTTATGCTTTTTAGGTGCTTCAACATATCCTGAACCAGGAAGGTGCTCTAGCTTTAATATTTGTATTTCATAAAATGTAAAATGCTTAATAGCCCATCCAGAATCCCTCTCCTGGAATTCATCGGCTTTTGCAATTAACATTTCGTTATCGTCATTTAAAATGTATTCGATGTCGTTATATGAGCTGACGTAAATTGCTTTATAGTTTGTTGAGAAATGTTTTGTTTCTTCTTGCACCTTATCAGTTTCTTCAGTTGGTTTTACATATTTTCCATAAACTGATAGACGCACTTTTATAGCTCTTAATTCGCTAAGTGCATATTTTATAATGTTTAAAAGATTATTTTTACATCCAATGTAAAATTCTTTTAAATCTAGATCGCGCACTCCGAATACTTATACTTTTTTGTGTAAAAGTATCACTTTGGGTTATAGGAAAAATGTTAGCATTTTGCCACACAAGTTTCCTTAATGCTGCTCTATGATTTGGAGAATGTAAATGAATTCTTTCCTCAACGAAAGCATAATTTTGCTTACAATCGGGACAAAAATTCTTCTCAGCAATTGTGCGGTCTAGTCTAGCCCTTTTTGATGTTGATGGCTGTTCTTCAAAATCCATGGGTTGCCCCTCTTGAGGGATAGTTTCCTTGGGCACACCAGCCTTCCGTTTTACAGCTGATGATACGTTGAATATACTATGTTTTGCAGTAGTTCCTTGGATCCTGATTCCTTGGATTTTTGGTTGTTGATTTTCATCCTGTTTTTCGGACACCGTTGTTCGCGAACGATACAAAGCTTTCGCCAAACCGTTGGCCTGAGATTTCTTGTTCATCTCCGAGAAGGCATTTCGCGGTCCATCACATCGCTCATAATGAGTTGATAAACTCATTCACACTAATAACTTTAGAGCACAAGACACATGCAACTTTCGACTCCATTTTATATTTTTAGGTATTTGTTTTTATTTTTGTAAAAAAAGAAAAAGCGTAAAAATTGCTTTAACCGGCAAGGCAAGATTTATACTAAAAATTTGATTCTAGCATAAACCTCAAAACCTATTGATCCTCGAAAACGGAAAACAGGTACTTGTGTTTGAATGTATTGGTATCATCAATACATGTACATGAGTTAACGCATGAAAACCACCCCAATTTTCCCCACATTTTTCCGGTTAATGAATCGGGAAAACCAATCAGAAGACTCGAAAGAAAAGATAACGCTTAGAGCGTAGAGCCTACAGTAAAGATATATGCATGTGTTACGTTCATATCCGTGTATGCATGTATATGTTGGTGGGAACGTAAATCCACAATCCAATATACACTCACATATATATATAATCCTAAATAAAAATACATATTGACCTTTCATCCGACCCAGACATAAATATGTCTCCTGCAAAGAAAGTGATAAAAGGGGATCGCAGCAGGTCAATTGGTTCCTTTTTTTCTTGACCCTTCATGGGTGCATTTCACTTTTCTACGAAAAGGTTTTCTTGTGAAATACTTACTCCTTGTAAAATTCTGTATTATATTTTATATTATAAAATTAAATTTCTTTATATAAGTCCGAGTTAATTTAAAATTAATTAAAAAAATTGGAGTAAAAATCCTTTTAAATGATATGCAACACAATAATAAAATTTTGGATATATTTTTTTAAATAATTATTTGTTCTTCATCATTAATTTTAAATTAATTACAAAATAATGCTAGTAAAATACATTTTTAAATGAACTGCAGCACCATGAACATAATTTTTGTAAATAAGCATTTTATATTTTGTTCATCCATTTTATTTATTTTTTCACGATCCTGAATCTTATTTATTTTTTTTCAAGATCCTGAATCTTAGACAGGTATCTTAAGTGGACAGTTGAATTTTGGGAATTAGGCAAACGGCGTATAAGCGGCAGAAAAATTTTAGTAGTATGTAATTAGGCAAACGGCGAACGACGTAAATTTAGTGGCGCCATCTATAGGTCAAGTTTGTGTAAATTGGTTTAAAATTAAAATTTTAATTATTTAATTAATTAAAATTAAAAATTAAAAATTTCTAGTAACATTTTTCTGCCGCTTATACGCCGTTTGCCTAATTCCTACAAATTCAACTGTCCACTTAAGATACCTGTCTAAGATTCAGGATCGTGAAAAAATAAATAAGATTCAGGATCGTGAAAAAATAAATAAAATTGATGAACAAAAAAAAAATGCTTATTTACAAAAATTATATTCATGGTGCTGCAGTTCATTTAAAAATGTATTTTACTATAATTATTTTGTAATTAATTTAAAATTAATGTTGAAGAACAAATAATTATTTAAAAAAAATATCCAAAATTTTACTATGGTGTTATATATCATTTAAAAGGATTTTTACTCCAATTCTTTTTAATTAATTTTAAATTAACTCGGACTTATATAAAGAAATTTATACTTATAATATAAAATATACTACAGAATTTTACAAGGGTAAGTATGTCACAAGAAAACCTTTTGTAGAAAGTGAAAATCCACCCTGAAGGGTCAAGAAAAAAAAGGGAACCAATTGACCTGCTGCGCATCCCTTTTATCACTTTCTTGCAGGAGACATATTTATGTCAGGGTCATGAAAGGTCAATATGTATTTTTATTTAGGATTATATATGTGAGTGTATATTGGATTGTGGATTTACGTTCCCACCAACATATACATGCATACACGGATATATGACGCAAAATCAGCCGATTGCCTATTTACCCCCTACTCATAAACATTATTTAAACATTATTTAAACATAAACATGAAACGCCGTGCCGCTGCTTGAGCCTCAATCGAGGCGGTCGAGCGTCTGGGTTTCGTTCGTGCGTCGAATTTCGTATCCGAATGTGCGACACTTTCCTGCATTATACCTTTTCCATCTAATGTGTAGAGGTGCGAATGAGTTTCGCTCGGTAACTGCGTTCAGTTGCTCTTGCGCTTCTTTAACGTTGTAATTCTCGGGAATAGGTGTTGAGTATTCCGTTTGAGAATAAGCGTCTTTAACTGTTGGTTTAGATTGTAAGGATGCGTAAGATTGGTGGTATTCTGCGCATCCCTCTGACGGTTTTCCGTCGGGTTGCAACGAGAGCATTTCGGTTTATAAATATCTTTAGCTCCGCAACCATAACAAAATACTGATCGGACTTCGATACAATCGTCGAACCTATGTCCTGGCTTCTGACAATTCCAGCAAACCTGAATTTGGTCTACTTCCATATCTACTTGATCTGCTGACCTGGAAAATAATTCCGAAACGGAACGATTTGATATCTTCGGTTTCATTGATTGCGTCTTGACGTGCTTCTGAAATTGCTCGTGAGTACGGATCTCTTCGCGTAATCTAGCAAGAGTATTAATACCTAAATCGTAACGTAACGAGTTCTTTGCATTTCGAATAAGAATTCAGCTTTCTATCTTCAAAAACACGAAAGTTGGGTCATTTCCGATCGTTCAGTTATATGGCAGCTATAAGATATAGTCGGCCGATCTTATGAAATTTGGCATGTCGTAATGTTTTGCCAAAAATAGATTTCCTGTAAAATTTGAACTCTGTAACTCTAAAAACACCAAAGTTATACCATTTCCGATCAATCAGTTATATAGCAGCTATAAGATATAGTCGGCCGATCCGGGCCGTTCCGACTTTCAAACCGATAGCCTTAAAACTGAGAGACTAGTTCGCGTAGAAACGGACAGACAGACATACGGACAGACAGACGGACAGACGGACATGCTCATATCAACTCAGGAGGTGATCCTGATCAAGAATATATATACTTTATAGGGTCGGAGATGTCTCCTTCACTGCGTTGCACACTTTTGGACAAAATTATAATACCCTCTGCAAGGGTATAAATATAGAATTAGAAATATAATAATAAAAAATTCAAAAATCAACAAAATCAAAATCAAATCCAAAATTTTTCAGGAGAAGCTTTCCTA
>JAECYA010000337.1:0-147784 GCA_018153455.1 Drosophila parabipectinata | reverse complement strand
CTCGACTACACTACGAGCGCCCTGGAAGAAGTACTCGTTGCGGCAGCTAAAATCTCTACTCCTCATGGGAAAGTTGTCGGGTCAAGCAGCAGCACGGCGTTTAATGTTTATGTTTAAATAATGTATATGTAATGTTTAATGTAATGATTAGTTTAATGTTTATTTATTAGGCTTAAGTTTGTACAAAAGCTTTGTTGATCGCAAGCCGACCCTCTCTCGGCCGCTCGACTCAACGGGCTTTCTATAGAGAGTTTTAGCTCGGCAATGTCTAGGTCGGGTCGGCCTCTCCACTTTCGAGAGCTTTAGCTCGAGGTGACTTGTCCGGCCGCCCTCTCTCTGTATTAACTTGAGTTCCTGCATGTACAATAAGCTAGTCTATTTGCAGATCATCCGGCTTCATCTGCATGCAGGAATAAACATTTGTAACGTTCAAAATTAATTAAATTCGTCTTTTTATTTACGGCATTGAAAACGCTCAATGACCAAACAGAAGCAGACCGAAACAAATACTTCAAATCTAATCAGCAAATCGAAAAGCTCGTGAGAGAAAAGAGGCGCACGCGTCGTGATTGGCAAGTGAACAACAAGTGACCAGATTAACATCCGAAATACGCTCAGCCTTCGAACAGCGAGAATACTGCAGCGCTATTTTCCTCGGCGTATGTCAAGCTTTCGACCGAATTCGGCTCATCGGACTCATGCACAAAATTAAAACGTATTTGCCAACATACACCCACAAGCTACTGGAATCATACCTCTTCAATAGGGTATTCTCAGTGAGATGCAACGCAGCTACTTCGGGCGACTACACCATCGAAGCTGGAGTTCCACAGGGAAGCGCACTCGGGCCGTGTCTATATGTTTTGTATACTGCGGATATTCCTACGAGCGCACAACTAACAACGTCAACGTTCGCCGATGATACCGCTTTCCTTAGTCGCTCCAGATGCCCAACGCAGGCAACAACCCAACTGGCTAATCATCTCACAATAGTGGAAAGGTGGCTGTCCGACTGGCGCATTAAAATAAACGAACAAAAGTGTAAACATATAACGTTTACTCTTAATAGACAAACATGCCCTCCGCTTTTACTAAACGGTATGCAGATCCCTCAAGCTAACGACGTAACGTACCTTGGCGTTCACCTTGATAGACGACTTACCTGGCGTAAGCACATCGAATGCAAAAAGATGCATCTAAAACTGAAAGCCAGCAGCCTCCACTGGATCATAAACTCACGATCGCCACTGTGCCTAGACTACAAGTTACTACTGTACAATTCAGTCCTAAAGCCAATCTGGACGTATGGCTCCCCAGCTGTGGGGGAACGCGAGCAGCAGCAACATAGACATCATACAGCGCGCACAATCAAAAATCCTGAGAACTATCACAGGGGCACCTTGGTATGTTCGCAACGAAAACATCCACCGGGATCTGGGCATCCTCGCAGTGAAAGACGAAATCCAGAAGCAAAAAGAGTCATACAAAGAAAAACTGTCTTCGCACCCAAATTTTCTCGCTCGGGGATTGACTCGGGTTTCTAGCGTATCCCGCCTTAGACGCAACGACCTCCCAACCCAGCAATCGATTTTTAGGGCCGTCTAACTCCGTATCAGTCAATATGACTGTTAGTTAAGTTAAAAATATAAGATTTGATACACCTCTTGTTAGTCTCGCAAAGAGAAAATTCAAGAAATAAAAGCAACGTTAAAATAAAAAAAAAAAAAAAAAAATTATTATCATGTCATTTCGAAAGACTCCAATCTTACTTCCGAAGGGGAAAATCACAAGAGTTTTGTGATATTAAAATTTTGTTTATTTTGTCCAGTAAATCTTTATATATTTTTTTTACCGGTCTTTCAGAATTTGGAAATGGCTTGTGCATCAATAAGAGCATCAGCTAGCATTCCTGTATTCATCATAAAGCTTAGAGGCCCAGACGACCGAGGGGCGCTCAAGAAACGATTTGTTAGAATATATTAAGTATTTGTTAATTAATAAGCTAAGAGGAGTTAGTAAGGAAATTTAAAATTCTATATTTTAAGTTAGAGGGACAGGAAAGAGATGTAATAGAGTACAGACCATTGTAGTTCGAACATAATACCCTAAAAGGGTCATGCAGTGCATATGTCGAACTACAACGGCTTAGGAACAGAGGACTAAAGTTTCGAGTCCTTCTATTAGGAATGTTAAAATTTAAGCGTGTTAGTAAATGCTGGCTATCTACATCCCCGTTAATAAGGTTATGCAGAAAAACTACACCGAGCATTGTCCTACGATTTGTTAAGCTAGGTAAGTTTATGAGTAAGAGTCTACTACTATAAGATGGAAGTTGAAGATTTGCACCCCAGTTTAGACCTCTAAGTGAAAAAGTTAGGAAATTCTTTTGTACGGATTCTATGCGGTCCTGACGTACTCCATATTGGGGACTCCAGACACATGAACCGTACTCCAGTATAGGACGGACCAAAGAAATGAATAGTGTTTTGGTTATATAGGGGTCATTAAATTCTTTTGACCACCTTTTGATAAAACCAAGGACTCCTTTAGCCTTATTAACCATTAAGGAAATATGGTCGGCAAATTTAAGTTTGATGTGTAATAGGATGCCGAGATCATTAACCTCGGTTAATTTTTCTAAGGCAATCCCATTGATAGAATAAGTAGCTTGCAGAGGGCAAGAACGATAAAAAGACATATGTTTGCATTTAGATCCATTAAGTATTAGATCATTAGCTAAACACCATTTTTGAAAGTTATCAAGGTCAAACTGAAGACTGCATTGGGCAGAGATGGATTGGTACTGAAGACAAAGCTTTACATCATCTGCATACATAAGAACTAGAGAGTTCGTTAAAGCAGGGGGCAAGTCATTTATAAAAAGCGTAAATAATAACGGGCCAAGATGACTTCCTTGAGGGACGCCGGATGTAGCACGGACCAGACGGGACTGAATGTTTTTAAATAAAACTCTTTGTGTCCTTCCATCTAGGCTCTAGGTATGGCTAGGTATGGCCATCTAGGTATGGCTCCCAGCTGTGGGGGACCGCGAGCAGCAGCAACATAGACATCATACAAAATCACAATCAAAAATCTTTGACGAAAACATCCACCGGGATCTGGGCATCCTCGCAGTAAAAGACGAAATCCAGAAGCTAAAAGAGTCATACAAAGAAAAACTGTCTTCGCAACCAAATTTTCTCGCTCAAGGATTGACTCGGGTTTCTAGCGTATACCGCCTTAGACGCAACGACCTCCCAACCCAGCAATCGATTTTTAGGGCCGTCTAACTCCGTATCAGTCGATATGACTGTTAGTTAAGTTAAAAATATAAGATTTGATACACCTCTTGTAAGTCTCGCAAAGAGAAGATTCAAGAAATGAAAGCAACGTTCATAAAAAAAAAAATTAAATTTGCATTATTGGAGTTTTTACATCCAAAATAGCCCTTGACGCGATCACCTGTACTGTGGACATTTCGAGAATTTGTCCACACACGTATGTTCGGTTACTATGTTCTTTTTCTGTTCGGTTCCGTCCGTTGTCATGTACAAAGCTTTTTGAATGTCTGAAGGTAGTGTTTGGGAATAGCCACACGAGTTTGTGTTGAAGAAAGTCAGGATAGGTAGGGAGCAATACATTGCGTTTACCACTTTGGCATTAACCGGCGAACCCAAGTTTGTAGTGGCGGGGCTGGTGACCGGGGTGTACTCACTCGGTCTTTGACTTGGGCGCGAGTTCTCGCGTCCGCCGATCCTTGTTTCGCAGGACCACGCCTGTTGGTTGCGATTCCAGGAATCGGTAAGGCGTACGCCAGACTTATCCCTTCTTCACTTCCTTGCCAAGCTACTTGCCGTGTTCGGTAATGGCCCTACTCGACTCTGACGCCCCGGGCTCGTAGAGGAAATCGTCCAGCAACGGGTCCTTGTCCCCCTTGTCCTGTACGCCTGTACGTGTGATACCAAGTTGGCCTCCTTGTTTTGCAGGACCACGCCTGTTGGTTGTGATTTCAGGAGTCGGTAAGGCATACGCCAGACTTTACCTTTCCTCACTTCCTTGCAAGGCTACCTGCCGTGTTCGGGAATGGCCCAACTCGATCTCCCCACCCTGGTTTTGTCTTGTGTCTCGTCCTTTACGTTTCGTGTACACCGGGCGTGCGATCCCGAGTCGGTCTATCCTTGTTTCGCAGGACCACGCCTGTTGCTTGCGATTTCATGAGTCGGTAAGGCGTACGCCAGACGTATCCTTTGGCTGTCGGACTCTCCAAAGGCGGTCCTTTAACTCAAACAAAACTGAATTTTTTTTAGAAACGCTATAACACTTGAATGGCGGACTCTCCACAGGCGGTCCTCCAACACAACGCTACAAGCTTCCTAAAAAGGCTCGTCCCGAGCCGCTCCAATGGGCCTCCTTTTTGTACTGACTGGAGCGCCCGTTAATCCTCCTGGATTCTGCTCCTGCCGTTAATCCTGTCCAGAATCACGCCACTTTCCCGTTGGCGGGTCGCTGTCCTTGGCCCTTCGTTTCCTCCGGCCACGGATCTCTGCTGCTGGTATGTGGAGCACCGGTGCACAGTGGTTGCTCCCATAGGCCAAAAATAAAAAAAATTGATAACGACAAAAATAATCGAAAAATAAACAAATCGCCTCTAAAATGTCCAAGCTTTTTCATGACAAACCAGATTTTTCTAAAAATCGAACTGGATTTTCTAAAAAATGATTTGAAGATGCTCATTTGTAAAGCGCGGCTGCGCGCATCACGAATATTTCACAACTAAACCGCACTTTGAAGTGGTCAGATCATTATTTACGTGTTCAAATTCAAATTATTTGTAATGGATTTTGAAGTTGAAGGTATTTTCTATAAAATGAGATACAATTTGATATATTAATAATAATTATTGTTATTATTATATTACTATGAACTAATGCATGTTTTTTTCCTATATTTTGAACGTATTTTTCATGTTAAGCTGAAGTTTTAGTAGTGATCCCACAAAATTCTACAATTCGTTTATATACCAATGTGTTTGTCGGTCTCCAAGGGTAACAAATGTGCACAAATTTTTTGCCAAAATTTGCCTATGTGTCTAATATCGTAAAAATACTAACACCATCTTAACATGAAAGTTGGGTAATTTCCGTTTTTTCAGTTATATGGCAGCTATAGGATATAGTCGGCTGATCCTTATGAAATTTGGCATGTTGAATTATTTTCCTAAAAATAGCATTCGTACCAAATCAGAATTCTCTAGCTTAAAAAACACCGAAGTTATATCATTTCCGATCAATCAGTTATATGGAAGCTATAAGATATAGTCGGCTGATCCTTATGAAATTTGGTAAGTCGTGTTATTTTGTCAAATATAGCATTCTTACAAAAATTGAACTCTCTAACTGTAAAAACACCCAAGTTATAGCATTTTCGATCAATCAGTTATATGGCAGCTATATGATATAGTTGCCCGATCTGGCTGATTTTAATATATTATTTTAGAACAAAAATATAAATATTTTGTGCCAAGTTTCCAGTCCCTACCTCAACTAGAAGTATTTTTGGCCGCTCTCTTCATACAAGCCGGACCACTGTGCGGTGGGCTTCCAGGGCCCGCTGCACTCTGCGCCGCAACTCCTCCTTTGCTCCTTGCCGCTCCTTTGCTGCTCACTCCGCCACACTTTCTTAGGCACGCCTGCGCATCGTGCTGATTCCCCCACTGGACTACTTTTCCATCGTTGCTCCGGGAACCGTTACGTTCCACGTCGATTCCATCTTCCCCCGGGTGGCGGCGTTTACCCCTTCACCGGACACCGTTACGTTCCACGTGGCTTCCGTCCTCTCACGGGCAGCATTACTTCGCCCTTCGCCGGAACCCACGATAACTGGCTGTCACATTCCCCCAACTCCCCGTACCGATCCCGGCGACATTCCATTTGGCTGCCAGGTTGACCGGTGGTTGACCCCCTTTTTCCGCTTTCGTGCCGACAAGAGTCGGCAGGTACTCATGCACCCATCGCTTCCAGAACCGATCCCGCATCATCCTCGCTATGCGCCACTGCTTCCTGGTAGCGCATCTCACGGGCTCCTGTCCGTCATCCTTCGGAAGATCTGGGACATCGGGTGCTCCTTTCAGCAAATCGTTGGGTGTCAGTGGAGCCTCCTGGTCAACCGTCACTGGTAGATGTGTGAACGGACGAGAGTTCACTATGCCCTCCGCCTCAATCAGCAGGTTCTTCAGTACGTGCTCCTTGGGCGCGAGTTCTTTCATTGTGTGCGCCAGCACCTTCTTCACACACTGCACCATCTTTTCCCAGGCACCACCCTCAGCTGTGTTCGCCGGTTCTCCTCTGGTCCTTGTAGAAATGGTGGACCACTTAGCCATCGCGAACCGATGCTCGGGTCCACGGCCTCGTCGCGTCATCTGCCACGTTTTCGTCAGACGGAATCCATCTCCACTGGGAGGCCTCCGTGGATTCCAAGATCTCTGCCACCCGGTTACCGACGAACTGTTTGTATCTCCGGTGGGTGCTGCTTATCCAGTGCAACACAGTTTTTGAGTCCGTCCATAATACGCAGTTGCTGATCACCACACCGTGCTCCTGCTTGACGGTGTCCATCAGTCTTGTGCCCAATACCGCTGCTTGTAGTTCCAGTAGTCGCGGCTTCGACATAGTCCATTTTCCCTCGATGTTGACGAGTCTTTTGAGTGCCATACTGTAGCTCTCCGGCAGTCTCACCTGGTCGTCTCTCCATAGCAGCCCGGTCTCGTAACGTCGTCCTACTTGCTTAGTCGTCTCCTCCAGGATACTCAGGGTCCGTGCGTCGCCGTCATCTGCGACTGACGGCGCCAGCGTCACTCCGCCAGCTGCGACTGACTGTTCCGGCTTCACTCCGAATTTTTCAATTTCGAAATAGTCGCTGACCATCTTCTCCAGAAGATTATCCTGGGGCACGGCTAGGAGGCACGGCTAGGAGGCACGAACTCTGTAGCGGTGAGCTCGCCTTTCCGGTCACCGGTCCATACACCACCCATTCAAGTGCGGTGGCTGCTACGAATGGTCCTCTAGATCCATAGCATCTTGTTTTGAGTAGGATCCTTGGCGTCGCATAGTTGTACAGCTTTACAGGTAGACGCGCATTCGCCTTCACTGCCTTTACATCCTCCCGACTCAGGCTCTGCATCGGAAGGTTCAAGTTGGCTACTCCGAACACGTTCTTCAGCTCATGGCGCTTTGGCTTGCCCGATCCACTGATCTACAGGTTGACCTTTTTGGGTGCTGTTTGGCAGATTTCCCACCAAACCATTGCACGTTCAGTTGGCGACTCTCACCTTTTAGGTTTAGGCTGCGGATGAATTTGTCGTCGATGAGCGTGACAGACGATCCTTCATCCAGCAGTGCATAGGTGTCGATCTGCGTATTCTCCCCGCACAGCGTCACGGGTAGAATCCGGAATAGTAGGTGGCATCCAATCGACTCAACGCAGCTCAAGTTTCGATGCGGCAGTTCCTGGTGCTCACGTGTCGATCGCCTTTCATCCTGCTCACCCCACGCGTCTATAACTGCGGCTGACGTAGGACGGCTCCTCTCGTTGGAATCCACTGGTCGTGGCATTCCTCTCCTGCTTCCTCCATCTGCGACTGGCCGTCTCGGATTTCCAGGTGACTCGTGGAGAAGGTAGTGATGCCTCATTCGGCATCCATGGACGTTGCATCCGCGGCTCTTCCTGCAGAACCGGGACATGTGTCCGGGCTCCGGACACGAGAAGCATAACCTCAGCTTCCTCGCGGACTCGATCCGCGTCATTGTAGCAGCGCTGTTGAACTCCTTGCAGTCCCTGATGTGGTGTTGTCCCTCGCATATAGGGCAACATTTGGGGTGGTCAGCATCCCGCTCCTCCTCGCGAACACTATTTGCGTGCAGGATACTTCGCTTCGGTTGCTCCTTAGCTCCAGCGTCCGTGACAGTGCACACCAGTCTTGCGAATTCGTGAAGCCATTCGCTCAGGTGCACCATCAGGTGTCGGGTACGGCTGTATCATGATCGCGTGCTTCACCCAGTCCAACCTTCTGCTCAGCGGCAACTTGGCGATCAGCTCCTCCATTAGGGTTGGGTTCCCTAGGTGCTGGTTGCCGATCGGGGGTGACTGCAGGAACGCTGCCAGGTTGCTCACCTTCGTCGCGAACGGCACGATCCTTGCGATGTCGGCCCCCTGTATTGGCTGCACATCGCGCACGCTATCCAGTTAGCTACGGATGAGTAGCTCCGGACGTCCATACCGGGATCGAAGCTGCTCCATAACGGCTCCTACGTTAATGGGATGGATGAGCAACGACTTCACCGCCTCGCGGGTCTCGCCTCTCAGGGCTTTCACTAGCCTCTGGTTGTTTTCCAATGGGGTACACTGGTAGGCTGCCGTTGTCTCCGTGAATGTGGACGCGAATATTGGCCATTCCTCTGGCTGACCCTCGAAGACGGGAAGATCCGGTAGTCTACGTGGCGTCCATCCAGGTATGCTCGCCGTCGCCACTCCATATGACAGGGGCGATGGTGCAGATACCTCCAAATTGTGTGTCGGCTCCCGTGGCGGATGAACATAACCAAATTCAGGCTGCGCCGTGGCGGTCACACAAAATGGCTGAGAATAGCACACTGTTGTTGTTGGTAGGTGTGTCCGTGTAACAGGTTGACCGCCCAATGGCCGCCAGATTGTCACTCATCTGCCTCTCATTCTGCCGTTGCGCTGCTCCCTGGCGTGGCAGCATTCCACTCAAACATGGCGGTGTATTCGCCGCACCGCTCACTCCAACGCCGCGTGCCCCGATTTCAACAGGATCTCTGGCGGCCTTTGCTTGTCCTCCATTTGCCCTCGCCTTTTCCAGCTCCGACTCCAGACGTGCGATCCTTTCCATTAGGGCCGCCATTTGTACAGTTGTAGAATCCGTAATCTGCCCCGTTGCTTCGGGCAGCAGGTTTCTTGCCGCTTTCCTGGCGGCTGTTCCTCTTTCCTTTGGAGTCTGTGGCCGCTGTCGATCACCAGTCACACTCCCAGAGCTGGCCGAAGTGCCAGTTGCTGTGGCCGTGGTGGTCGCAGTTGCGGGAACAGCCGAGGCTTCCAGCCTGGGGTTCCGCCGGGGCGAGTGCTTCGTGGGCATCATCTTGCAGAGTGCGAATAAAAGTTAATGTCGCCGCTTGGCCGATCACGGGGAATGCCTTAAACAAACTTTGGACAATTTGTTGAAGTTCGATTCCTTCGTTTTATTCTGGAATAATTTACAATATCTTTTTAGCGCTTACATTTACTTAATTGGCTAACGTACCGCAGTTTTCTGTTCTCTCTCCTTGTGATGGCGCAAATCGGTGTAACTTCCAAATATTGTTTACCTTTTTCCCCTACCTTAGTGCGACCAAATAACCTAAGCTAAATACCAGAATTCATAATAATACTGTGGTTCTATATCTATATATAGATATATAGATATTTTATATATGTGTATCTATAATGTATCTAGTGGTTCGGTACATTCTATTCCCGGTACAATTTTAATCTCCTGATACGTTTTGATATCTGGAGTTTCGATTTTTACTGAGTTTATTTCGGCCATCAATGTGGCTAACTTCTCATCAAATTCTCGCTGTTGTCTTTCTGACCCCCGAGATTTCCTATACCCTTCTAAAAGTTCGTCGTCGGCGGGTAAAATTGCGGCGGGTTTTTATATAATTTGTAACATTCCGTTTAAACAAAAAGTTGTAATGTATTTATCTATTTTTCGTGATATTTTGCTTGTTTTATAAAAAAAATTCTCAGTGCACTTTTTTATGAATAGTAAAAATGAGTTAGCTCCGAAAATGCTTTTATTCGTACTAAAATTTAAGAGAAAAATGTATTTCTTCATACTCAGATTTCAGAGAAAAAAAATGTACATATGTGCAACGCAATGAAGGAGACATCTCCGACCCTATAAAACCTATGAACGATCGGAAATGGTACTTGGTAGATATATCAACTTTCGTGTTTTTGAAGATAGAAGTTTGGGACTTTTTTTTAGATTTTGTATTTTAGTTAATTAGTTTTATTATCCGATGTTTTCGATATATTTCCGGTTTTAACTTCAAGGGTATATAAACTTGGGCTCCGCCCGAAGTTAGCTTTCCTTTCTTGTTTTTTAAATCATGCATTTCCTATTGTATTAATTTTTTATTTTTTATTTCTCTTGCACAATAGTTTTAAGTTTTAAGCCTTTTAGGAAAGGGGAAAAAAGGCCTCGCGAATCCTTTTTAATTTGTTTTTATACCCTTTCAGAGGGTATTATAATTTTGGCCAAAAGTGTGCAACGAAGTGAAGGAGACATCTCCGACCCTATAAAGTATATATAATCTTAAACAGGATCACCTCCTGAGTTGATATGAGCATGTCCGTCTGTCCGTCTGTTTGTTTCTACGCAAACTAGTCTCTCAGTTTTAAAGCTATCGACTTGAAACTTGCACACACCCTTCTTTCCTTTGCACGCAGTATATAAGTCGAAACGACTGGGATCGGCCGACTATTGTCTCATATAGCTGCCATATAACTGATTGATCGGAAGTGGTATAACTTTGTGTTTTTAGAGTTAGAGAGTTCATATTTGACAGGAGAGCTATTTTTGGCAAAACATTACGACATGCCAAATTTCATAAGGATCAGCTGACTCTATCCTATCGGAAATGACCCAACTTTCGTGTTTTTGAAGATAGAAAGCTGAAACTTAGTACAGATTATATTTTTTTTGGTCAGTTGATCCAACCTACCAAATTTTATAACGATCGGCTGACTATATCTTAAAGCTGCCATATAGCTGCCAGAACGATCGGAAATGGTTTTTGGTAGAAATACCAACTTTGGTACTTTTGAAGATAGAAGTTTGGGACTTTTTTCAGATTTTATATTATAATAAATTGCGTTATCATAAAGATCGGCCAACTGTTTGCGATATATATCCGTTTTAACTGCAAGGGTATATCAACTTCGGCTCCGCCCGAAGTTAGCTTTCGTTTCTTGTTTTGTATTAAGATACTTCCAACCAACCAGGAAATTGGGGAAGATTTATTTGGTATAATAAGAAACGGGTAAACGCCACCGCCTATGTGTGAAATGAAATTTCAAGACACTGGTTAGTAATACCAAAGATTATAAAGTACATAGATGGGACATCAGGGCCCAAAACGGTCAACTTTTTGCGTCGAGCTTGTTGGTGAGGGGGGAAACGCACATGCATACGATTCTATTTTAAGAACTCTTTACATGTACCCGTCAACAAAAATGTGAACCTATGTGTGTATGTGTGACTGCTCGCACGACGGAGTAAAAATGTTTTGGCTTCCAAATTTCAATTTCAATTTCTCGTTTCTGTTTCCGATGCGCCGATGTGGTAGATGGTAGAACAAATAGAATTTTTGATCGCCGCAGATCGAGACACGATGGTAGCGTAATGCATAGAGTAGTTACTCTATGTGTAATTTTTCTGTGTTCAAATCCTCGTAAGGACTTTGAACTTTTTCTTTCTTTTATAATTTTTTTTTTTTATATTTCTTCAATTGTAATAATTTTCTTTAATTTTACAATTGTAAAATTGTTTTATTCTTCCTTGTGTCCCGCTAATAATATGCTAATAAAATTTCAAGGGAGTCCTTCCGGCATTTTGTCATCCGACACGTCGGTCACTTATTTTTATAATAATTGTAATAGAATGCAGTTAAAAATAATAATAATAACGTAAAAAGTAAAAGAAAAAAAATAATAAAAGTTAAATATGTATAAAAAGAATCAAAACTAAAACTTTATCAAAATTGGAAAAACCGCCCGCTAATGTAATCGAACCCAGGACCCCTTCAATAAGGACCGCGCACTATCCATCTAGGCTACCCTCGAAGTTGATTCTATGATACTTAAATTTGGTTTTAAAAGAGGCGCAAGAAACTATACCAAAAACAGAGCTGACGAGTAAGGATAGTAAAAGATATATCTGATCTCTTTACTCTTACATTGGTTCCATTACAACGTTTCAAACTTTCATCGTTCCAAAGATGTTACGATCTAAAAATAGAATTCTCTCTCTCCCTATCTCATCTGCCAGCCGTTTGTCGTGGAACCCGCTCTCAAATGTTTTCATTATTACAGCGGGTTCCACGACAAAAAAATGAAAACATTTGAGAGCGGGTTCCACGACGCGGCCTGCCAAAATGCCGTAGAACCCGCACTTATAGACATTTTTACAGCGGGTTCCACTACGAACTGAGACAATGTTAAGGTTATTTTACAATTTTGTATTTTTTTTTATTGGATTATAAGTTTAGAAAAATACATTAAAATAATAAAAATACGATATAAATAGATTTAAAATTAAAAAAATATATATGTCCCGAGCCTGGCTTGAACTCGTTTTACTATGCACACCAGCCAAGCCCTCTACCACTCGGCTATTCCTCATTCGTTATCGCGCGAAAAATTTCTCAAACTTAACTTGTCGCGCAATGGAACCCGCTCGTTCCAGCGGGTTCCACTGCTGGAACCCGCCATAGAAAATTTTTCTTTGTATGAGATGTTCATCTATGTACTGTATAATCTTTGGTAATACTTCAAAACGAAAATAAAAGTGAAATTTCGTGCTGTGAGTTTATGAAGATGTGCAATGAAATCCGATGAGTGATGATGTTATCGATATAAGAGTGAGACTATTTTCATATGCAATTACACAATAAAAATGTGTGATGTATTAATAAAATTTGATGAAATGTTAATCATAAGTCTATTTTGGCTGAGCGTAAAAATTTAGTTATAAAGGAGTAATTTGTTATTGGTTCGTGCGCAAAGAACCGATATGTATCGTCATATTTCAGTAGAGGCGGAAAATCTGAACGGATTGGTCCATATTTTGGGCATTTTAATAGTATGTGAGAAATATCTTCAATTGAATTTCAGTCGCAAATAGAATTGTCAAAGTCTTTTAATTTGTGCAACGTGTATTTGTCGAAAGCATGTTCACTTAAAATTCTGTTTAGTTGCTTAACTTCGAGGCTGTTCAAATTGCAGTTTTTGTCTTTGAACCAAGGTTTTGCACTAACATACGGAAATAATAGACAATAACCTTTGTTTCTTTCTATACAGAAAGAGTTATATTCTCTTTCCCAATCCAACAAGATGCGATTATACAAATGAGTGATGGCATCGTTAAGAGTATATCTCAGGGAAATATATGAGCCACCGTTTCTGGCATTTTTATACCCTTGCAGAGGGTATTATAATTTTGTCCAAAAGTGTGCAACGCAGTGAAGGAGACATCTGAGACCCTTTAAAGTATATATATTCTTGATCAGGATCACCTCCTGAGTTTATATGAGCATGTCCGTCTGTCCGTCTGTCCGTCTGTCTGTTTCTACGCAAACTAGTCTCTCAGTTTTAAAGCTATCGTCTTGAAACTTTGCACACACCCTTCTTTCCTTTGCACGCAGTATATAAGTCGGAACGGCCGGGATCGGCCGACTATATCCTATAGCTGCCATATAACTGATTGATCGGAAATGGTATAACTTTGGTGTTTTTAGAGTAAGAGGGCTAAAAATTGACATGAGAGCTATTTTTATAATAAAATAATAATACGACATGCCAAATTTCATATGGATCGGCCGACTATATCTTATAGCTGCCATATAACTGAACGATCGGAAATAACCCAACTTTCGTGTTTTTGAAGATAGAAAGCTGGAACTTGGTACACATTCTATTTTTGGTCAGTTAATCCGACCTACAAAATTTCATTAGGATCGGTCGACTATATCCTATAGCTGCCATATAACTGAACGATCGGAAATGGTATTTGGTAGAAATATCAACTTTTGTATTTTTGAAGATAGAAGCTTGGGACTTTTTTTTCGATTTTTTATTGTAATTGATTGGTTTTATTATGATGTAATCATAAGGATCGGCCAACTATATCCGATGTTTGCAATATATATCCGGTTTGAGCTTCAAGGGTATATCAACTTCGGCTCCGCCCGAAGTTAGCTTTGCTTTCTTGTTTGCTGCTGAATTCGCCAAGTCGTTTCCTTCGATATTAAGATGGCTGGGTATGTGATGTAATTGGAAATAAAGGATACTTTGACTGTTTTCAATTTTTTTGAGAATATCTTAAGCTATGCAGTTGGAAACACAAGATTTCTTCAGCGTTTGTAACGCACCTAGGCTGTCAGTCAGGATGGCTACTTTCATAAAGTTTTTTGAAATAGCAAAGTCAATGGCTTTCTCCAGGGCTGTTAGTTCAGCAGTAAGCGAGGAACGTTTAGTGTTAGCATAAAAACTTTTAATGGTATTAGAATTTGAATGTACAAAGGCACACCCTGTAAAAATTTCTTGAACTGAGCCGTCAGTAAAAAGGATTTCGAAACCTTTTTTATTTAATAAGTCAAGTTTTTCTTTAAAAAGCGAGTTAACTAATGACGTGCTAGATGATTTCTTATTTGGGATAACGCCCTTAAAAAAATCCACATCCATCGAAATTTTTTGAGATTTGTAAGAAGAAACGCTTAGATTAGCAATTGAATCAAAAATATCCTTGAATTCCGAGTAAACCTTTATGTAGCTAGTGTTTTTTGCTGCGAAATCATTAGCCAAAAGAGAGGCTGCTGGTAGAGGCTTTTGGCCAATTCTTTCGCAGTGGCAAATTTTAATCTATATTCCGGAGGAAGTTCACCCGCTAAATGGTATATTATGTTAATGGGAGTCGTTTTAATAAGTCCAAGGGATTTCCTAAGGAAGAAATTCGCATGAACCTTAATACTTTTTGTCACCGTTTTCGAAATGCAAGCGAAAGAAGAGCAGGCGTATTCATATTTTGGCCTAACAAAAGCCTTAAAAAGGTTAAGGGCCTTGCTGGGATGAATGCCAAAACGACATCCACTTAACATATTTAAAAACATATTGGATTTATTAGATTTGGCTATGATATGTTTAACATGTTCTAAAGAGGAATTATTTGTACAAATTGTCCTACCTAAATAAATAACCTGATCTACATCGTTAATAGCTATGCTATTACACATAATATTTAATAATTTCCTATTATTATTAAAATGCATCACAGACGATTTTCGAGGATTAAAAGATAAATTTATAGAATTGCACGTTTCCCTAAAAATATTAACTTTATGTTCAAGAACATTTCTTGCATATTGAAATAAAGTGCTTTGCTGATCAAATCAGAGGTGTACAGATTAAAAAGTATTGGACTAAGGCAGCTACCCTGGCTGACTCCTTTACTCACAGTAATCTCGGAGTTACCCATAGTTAATATTCTTTTACTTAGAAAGCCGATTATAAAATTAATAATTAAAGAATTAAAACCCCTGTCTAAAAGAAAATTCGCTAAAATTGGGATGTTGACCGAATCAAAAGCTTTACTTATATCTAGTACTGCTGCTGTGACATGAAAACCTTTAGCTTTTAGATTAGCTATATTATTAATGACGTCGTTAATGCAGTGAGCTGTAGAGTGATTTTTTCTAAAAGCGTAAGACCGATTTGGAATTAGTTTAAAACTATCTATGTGCATCTCCATATTGACTTTGATAAGACCTTCTAAGCATTTAAGCACAACACTTAAAAGACAAATTGGACGGTTATTTGTAATTATTGACGAATCGGTGTTCTTTTTAGGGACTGGAACAACTTTTATTCTACGCCAAGAATCAGGTACTATGCCATTGTTAAAAATTTCATTAACCATAAATACTAAATTTTGGATTTCGTCAGGGGGTAAGGAGAGAAGCATGCTATAGGAAATGTTGTCTAGACCTCTCCCAGAATTTGGGTTACGTGATTTTAAAAATTTAGTGAGATCAGATGCCGGAAAGTACAATCTATTTAAGGTTTGAATGTCAAAAGAGAGAAATTCCTTTTGAATACATTCTGGGGTATCTGGGGCTAAGGAGATCTGATGTATGAAAGCGGTGTGATCAGAATCCTTATATTGGCTGCTAGTGGGTTTAATTTGCTTACAAGTTTTAAAGATTTGATAGTTTGCCACATTTCTTTCATTGACTTTGGGTTTGTCAAATTATCTTCTAATTTTTCCATATTTTCCTTTCTTGTAATCTTTTTGTCTACTGGCATTTCTTAAGGGGCCCATCCACAGGCGAGCATGTTCGTCAACATGCATGTTTATACGCAAGCGCTTTAAAATCAGAACTGGCTACCCCAGCCTCAAGAAGCTCACTGCCGCAATCAGCACACCAAGAACCGAACACGGCTCAGTAGTATCAACTTCCGGAGCAGCCAAAAAGTAACTTTGAAGCTATGATATGCAGTCTACAACAAAGCCTTATGGAGTTCATGTCGTTTATGCGTTCAACTATGCAAGATCTAATGCAAAACCAAAATCTATTAATACAAATGCTGGTTTCACAACAATCCAAATAATGATTTCCCTACGAATATCTACATGGAACTCTAACGGCGTTTCGCAGCATAAACTCGAGTTAGCGCAATTTCTACTAGACAATCAAATCGACGTAATGCTGCTTTCAGAAACACATCTACGAACAGATACAATTTCCAACTACGAGGATATTCATTCTATGGAACAAATCATCCAGACGGTAAAGCACACGGCGGGACTGGAATTTTAATCAGAAGCCGTATCAAGCACCATTATCATACGAAATTTGAAAAGAACTACCTACAGGCCACATCAATAAATACACACCTAAATACTGGAAAGCAATTAACTCTAGCTGCCGTATACTGCCCCCCACGCTTCACCATAGCCGAAGATAAGTTTATGCAGTTTTTCAACTAACTCGGAGACCACTTCATAGCAGCAGGAGACTACAATGCCAAGCACACACACTGGGCATCTCGTCTCGTGACCCCAAAAGGAAAGCAGCTCTATAATGCAATTATCAAAGGTAAGAAATAGCTAGACTATGCTTCTTCTGGCACACCAACATACTGGCCGGCAGACCCAAAGAAACTTCCCGATTTAATTGACTTTGCGATTACCTGTGGAGTCTGTACTCGTCTCTGCAGCTCGAGCTTCTACACCTCAAATTATAAACACACAACGCAATCAAAAGAAGACAAATCTACAAATCGAACAGCTCGTCCTCGAAAAGCGACGCTTACGTCGTGAATGGCAATGTCACAGATCGCCATCTGCTAAGCATCGCTTCAAACATGCCTCACGTCAACTTGATCAAGCTCTACAGCAAGAAGAAACGTATGTCTACCACCGCTACATAGAGCAATTGTCAACTAACAGTACGAAACACTCACTATGGAGAGCTCACCCAACTCTGAGCTCACCGAAAGAAACCGTGATGGCTGTTAGAAATTCCACAGGCGGTGGGCGCGTTCACTCTAAACAGGCAAAACTGCCCGCCGATAACATTAAACAACACTCTACTCCCACAAGCAATCGAAGTAACATACCTAGGAGTACATCTCGACAGAAGACTCACATGGCGCCGGCACATTGAATCCAAAAGAACACACCTAAAGCAAAAAGCCAGCGGCCTTCATTGGCTTATCAACGCTCGGTCACCTCTTAGCCTTGCATATAAAGTCCTGCTGTACAACTCGGTACTAAAACCTATATGGATGTACGGCTCCCAGTTATGGGGGAACGCCAGCAATAGCAACATTGACATAATTCAAAGAGTTCAGTCGAAGATCTTGAGAACAATCACCGGGGCACCGTGGTACGTTCGCAACGAAAACATACACCGCGACTTAAACATTCTACCAGTCAAAAAAGCGATCGCAGAACAGAAGGTACAGTACTTAACGAAGCTATCGGTGCACCCTAACCACCTGGCGAGAGGTCTAACAAGGTTGAGCAACCAATCACGCCTTCGTCGCAATGACGTACCCACCCAGCGACCGACCTGAGGGTCACGCAACCAGAATGCAGTATTAGTAGTATTAGTCTTAGTATAATGTTAGTTAAATTTTAATGTTAAGATTCGTCAACTTATTGTTAGTCTCAAAATTAAGAGTAGATTCAATAAATAAAAGCAAAGCTTTAATAACTATATGTTGTTACTAAAGGCCTAGCGAATCCTTTTTATTTGTTTAAAAAACGTTTTATTTTCTTTATTATTTTTCTTGCACTATAAGCTTAAACCCAAACAGCCTACTTACATTTTTTATATTTATTTATTAAGATATGCTACAAGTTGCCGTCGGCTTTCCGTCGCTTTAGCTTGTTGATTCCCACGGATGGGGGTGAGGGTTACCCTACAGCTCCCTTTACTTTAGTTGCTCCCACGGAGGGGTGCGAGGGGTTACTTTTTGTGTAGAAAAAATATATTTTTGTCCGGAATGTCTTAGAAGCTTTTTAAAAGTGGGCTTTCTTCTCGGCTTCTATTTTTTTCACTTGTATGTTTATTTTATTTGTTTTATTTTCGATTAATTTTTTCCTGTAGCCGAATTTTGCAATTGTACCATATTTACTCTATTTTTGGTAGCGGGTTCTTTATCACGCTTGGGCGCCAGTTGATAATAAATTATTTGTGTGTGAGTTTTTTAAATAGTATTTATTAATCATTTGTTTCGCACAAGCACGTTAGGGTAAATGTTACTGACAAAGATTGAATAAAATATAATGCGAGCTAAGTCTGCGGAGTTTACATTAAGACTGTAACAGTTTGGCACATGTTTTGAAGGTACTTCGATCTACTAGCAGGCTCCAGCCGTGCTCAGGGAAAGTGGGAGTGGTTCTTGTACCTTCAGTAGGTACATGGTCGTCACGCGAATCGTCGTAGATCGAATGGGAAAGGGACTGGAAGAAGGATTCCCAAATAGCATTGTGAGGGGGATGAAAAAAAATGCTTGGCTAAGATCAATGTTTGAGGTGGCTAAATGTTGTTAAACTACATTGGTGGCGAGATTCCTTCCGGTATCCAAACAAAAGATCTAGTACAAATTCATTTAAGTTAACGTTATAATTCAGGTAAATCTCTTATAAAATAAATTAACATAAGGTGGTTTTCATTAACCATAAGAAAAAAAAACAAGAAAGGAAAGCTAACTTCGGGCGGAGCCGAAGTTTATATACCCTTGCAGTTTAAACCGGATATATATCGCAAATATCGGATATAGTTGGCCGATCCTTATGGGAATATGAATATATAATCCAATTTATTACAATACAAAATATAAAAAAAAAAGTCTCAAGCTATCTTCAAAAATACCAAAGTTGGTATTTCTACCAAAAATCGTTCCGATCGTTCAGTTATATGGCAGCTATAAGATATAGTCGGCCGATCGTAATGAAATTTGGTAGGTCGGATAAACTGACCAAAAATATAATCTATACCAAGTTCCAGCTTTCTATCTTCAAAAACACGAAAGTTGGGTCATTTCCGATCGTTCAGTTATATGGCAGCTATAGGATATAGTCGGCCGATCCTTATGAAATTTGGCATGACGTATTATTTTGCCAAAAATAGCTCTCATGTCTAAAAGCCCTCTAACTCTAAAAACACCAAAGTTATACCATTTTAAGCAAAGTTATACCAGTTATACCATATAGTCGGCCGATCCCGGCCGTTCCGACTTATATACTGCGTGCAAAGCAAAGAAGGGTGTGTGCAAAGTTTCAAGTCGATAGCTTTAAACTAGAGACTAGTTTGCGTAGAAACAGACAGACGGACAGACAGACAGACGGACAGACGGACATGCTCATATCAACTCAGGAGGTGATCCTGATCAAGAATATATATACTTTATAGGGTCGGAGATGTCTCCTTCACTGCGTTGCACACTTTTGGACAAAATTATAATACCCTATGCAAGGGTATAAAAATATCTACGATGATAATTAATATTAATATGACCGTAATTATAACAATTCAATAGTAAAGATAATAATAATTAAAGATAATTAATGATATTAATTCAAGTTTGGTGCTTTAAAAAATATATATTTTTATTGGATTGCTTAGAAATTATAAGTCAAGACGTATTCAAAAATGATATAAAAAATTGATAAAATTGAATTTTTATGTTTTTTTTTCCCTTTTCATTTGGTAAACTATACGTTAGGGTATTTGAAATTGTTGGTTTTTTTGTTCTCTCTCTCGCTGGGATATTAAATAATGTATTTACGTGTTTCTGTATATAAAAAAATACATTAAAAAATCGAAGACAGACAGAGGGGTTGATATTACCGGCGGGATTTTAGCGGGTCGTAAAAATATAATCCCCGAAGCTTGGGGAGATCTCCTGTAGAAGAGCCTACCGCGGCGCTCACATTGGATGGATGCCGGGGTTGGGTCAGGTGGTACCTCCAAATCCACTGGCATCGAGGGTCATCCAGCAAAAAAAATCCGCTAAACGGGAAAATAAACACTTAGCCAATGCAGAGAAGGGCGTGGAGCTTAATATTTTCTCACCTCTATTTTGATAACAAAAAAATCACACACTAATTTTTTTCCCCACGAGGTTGGGTCACTGGTCTTATAATTTTTATGCACAAATTAAATGATCTGCCCGCAGCGAGATTCAGAAAAAAAGTGAAATCAGGTGGCAGACAGGAAATGTCTCGTTTGGTTGTCACTTTTTGACAGGTGCCTACGTGGGTGGGTGAATTTCCAAAGGGGAGCAGCTGTGTGGGGGGGGGGGCTGTGAATGTCAGTTGGGGTCAGCTGAGCCTATCGATATTTATAATTAGCTGCATTATGCCAGATGGGTAAATAAGGCCATATGTTTTTTTTTTTTTACTATTTTTAAAAAATTTCAAATTAGTCTTAGTCAAACTAGTGACCCCACCAAGACTAAACTAAAATACTACCCGGGCTGTACTTCGAAGCCTTCGTTGGGCTGCAGTTGCCCAGTTGCAGTGTCAGCATTCCGTATCCGGCCAGCAACGATCACTTGTTGCGCAAGTGTCCGAGCCGGTCCGCGGATAGTTGCCCTTGGAATGCGTAGTCAGCAACTCTTCCGTTACGCGTGCGGGGCCACCGGATCCGGTGTGCAATTTGGCACTTTTCCTAATTTCTGCCTGCGCGAGTTATCTTATATACAAAAGTGTTCAATGCTTGAACAACATGTATATTAACAATTTATTGAACGTATGAATATTACAATTATTTACTTTTCATCAATTAATATTGCCGAAACTTGTCGGGGGGGAGTCACATATGACTATAACTACTTGTATAACTATAACTATAACTACAATTATAACTATTCTAATGCCCTTAATTGTAACCTATACATACATACAAGATTAGAGATAAGATTCACTGTAATTAGACTTTAAGCTCTTTCTGATCGCTGCTAAGAGTTAGTTGAATTTAGACCGTACAAGAGTTCGGCCGTAATAATAAAGTCATACTGAGGGTCTAGCAACCTTCTCATTGTCTAACACGTGAAACTCAATTAGCAATTGAACCATCTAAACATCAACTTATAATTGACTTCATCAAAAGACACGGAGATCGAAGAAGATCTGGCACGTGCGGGACCTCTACTAATCTGGGACCAAGCAATGTCATAACTATCATTTATCGATTCTTTCCCATTATTGATTATTGAATTCCCTTTTTTGTTACAAGTTGTCTTGCGTGCTCGGCGATTTTTTCCTATCGAAAAATATGAATCAAAGGATTTGCATCTAATTTTGTGTAAAAAATAAAATTAAGTGCTCCGAAACACTTGAAATGTTGACAGTGACATACGGTTAAACTGTTTTGAGTAAAAACAAGGAAGGAAAGCTAACTTCGGGCGGAGCCGAAGTTGATATACCCTTGCAGTTAAAACCTAAAAAAAAGTCCCAAGCTCCTATCTTCAAAAATACGAAAGTTGATATTTCTACCAAAAAGCATTTCCGATCGTTCAGTTATATGGCAGCTATAGGATGTAGTTGGCCGATTCTAATGAAATTTGGCATGTCGTATTATTTTGTCGTAGTAGTAAAAGTAGCATTTCTGTATAATTTGAACTCTCTTACTCTAAAAACACCAAAGTTATACCATTTCCGATCAATCAGTTATATGGCTGCTATATGATATAGTCGGCCGATCCCGGTCGTTCCGACTTATATACTGCGTGCAAAAGAAAGAAGGGTGTGTGCAAAGTTTCAAGTCGATAACTTTAAAACTGAGAGACTAGTTCGCGAAGAAACGGACAGACAGACAGCCGGACAGACAGACGGACATGCTCATATTAACTCAGGAGGTGATCCTGATCAAGAATATATATACTTTAAAGGGTCGAGGATGTCTCCATCACTGCGTTGCACACTTTTGGACAAAATTATAATACCCTCTGCAAGGGTATAAAAAGGTTTACAAGTGGTACAAACTCTTTCAAGATGACCGGGAAGATAGGAAAAAATGTTTCCAAGTGGTAAAAACTCTTCCAAGATGGCCGGGAAGCACATCAGCAACTGATGAAAACGTTCAAGCAGTGAAGAAAATTGTTTTGGAAAATCGTCGAATCAGTATCAGAGAAGTTGCTGAAGATGTCGGTATATCGCTTGGCTCATGCCATGAAATTTTTTCAAACGTTTTGGGCACGAGTCGTGTTTCAGCGAAGTTTGTTCCGAAATTGCTGAATTTTGACCAAAAGACCTGTTGCATGAGCATCACTCAATAGCTGATGAATGACGTCGACGACGACCCAGATTTACTCAAAAGGGTTATAACTGGTGACGAATTATGGGTATATGGTTATGATATCGAAACCAAAGCCCAATCGTCCCAATGGAAAAGCCCAGTTGAGCCAAGACCGAAAAAAAGCACGCCAATATCGATCAAATGTCAAAGTTTTGATCACTGTTTTCTTCGATTACCATGGCGTGGTGCATCAGGGTTTCTTACCATATTATGGTCGTACGGTCAATAAACAGTATTATCTGCATGTTATGCTTTGTTTGCAAGAAGCAATACGGAATAAACGTCCAGAATTATGGAAAAAGAATTCATGCCTTTTCCATCACGGTAATGCCCCTGCTCACTCATCTTTGCTTGTGAAAGATTTTTTGGCCAAAAACAAAATCATAATAATGCCACCATATTCACCGGATTTGGCCCCATATGACTTTTTCTTGTTCCAAAAACTAAAGAAACATATGAAAGAACGGAGATTTGCAACGATTGAAGAGGTAAAGACTGCATCGCTGGAAGAGCTCAAGGCTATACCAAAAAGGGTACTTGCTTATGGGAAGTACTTCGAGGATTGGAAAAGCCGTTGGCAATATCGATCAAATATCGGATTACTTTGAAGGGGACAACATAAATATCGATAAATAAATTAATAGTTTTTTTTTGAAAATACAGTCACCTCACTTTTTGAACATTTGGATGAAATTTGTTTTTCAGATATAAATTAACTATAGTTTGGCATCAAAAATTTTTCAATTAACCTTTGGAAATCTCGTATAATATTAGAGCAGATCAAGTTTGTTCCAAAATTTTACCAAGGCCACTTACCACTTGATGCAAAAATGTTGCAATGGCTAATTTAACCTAAAAATCAAAAATCTGCCAAAACAAATAATTTTGGGAGAAGTTATAGACATTTTAGTCTGCTTCCTTACTGAATCGGTAGCATGGCCGTAGAGGGGCTGAAGTTGATATTTTGGCCAAGCGCAAAAATACACAACAAAAATTTGTTTTTGAGAACCAATACCTTTAAAGTTTCAATTTTAAAGGTTAGTTTAATTTTGAGGAAGCAGGTATAAGTCGTAAAGTCGTAAAACATGACTCATTTCTTGTAATAATTGGTATACAATTCAAAAATAATAAATACTAAAAACAATGATGTTTAACGCAATTACACGATCTACATATATTAATATAATATATGGAAACATTTTATGAATTTCGTCTCTTGGGTGTACCGCGGAACATACAAATGACACTTATGTTTATTCTGGACTTTGGTTCAGTGAAGCCTAAGAGTTATGGAGCAGTTGAAATTATGCGTCGAGGAAAACAAAATTTGAAAATTTCGGCTTGTGAAATGAGTATTACCTGGCATGGCATACTCTGATGTAGAATGTTGGATAATATCCTGCTGAAACAGCTCATCCAGCATCTTGATTGCTATCAACAGCAATATAGAAAACAAATCTTGCACATATACCAATTTTACTGAGGTATATTGGCTTAGACGATATTTTTTTTCCCCTTATTTCTTGCATTCCTGTAGAGACAAAACCTTCAAACTTGTTCAACAACAGACGCATTTGAGTTCATTTTTGATAATTTTGCATATTAAGCTTAAAGCTTAAGGGTACCTCTGTTCCTTGTAATGGGGTTTGGTTGCAGCACAGCTCGCTTGACTGTGACATACGCTGTCTACAACTTCAAAGGGGTAACATATTAAAGAATAAAGAAAAAAGGAAATATTGGAAATACAATTGGCAGCACTAACCGATATATATCGCGAGCATTGTTATTCTATAAGTATCTATCGCCAACAACGTGTAAAATCTGATTCCTAATTAACATCCTTAAATAAAACTATTACTCAACCTAAAAATACAACTGGTAATGATCACAGCAGTCTTCCACTGCGCCAGAGAATAGTTCAAAGAAGGATAGTAAACAAATAGTAAGTTTAAATGGCAAAATTCAATTTGTGGTGAAATTGCCGGCACACACATATATACATCACGTGTGCATGTAAAAGTCTGAGACTTCTGGGGACGCAAAAGAAAGCGTTTTATTGGCAACAGAGGAAATAAGCGTGTTCGTTGCTTGTGTAGCTTCGTGAAATGTTAGCTTGTGTAGCATAACTAAACGCAGATAAAAAAAAAAAGCAAAATGAGTATTGCTAGTATACGCATAGAGCCTATGGGCAAAGACAATTTCGACACCTGGAAAATACAAAGGCAGGCCCTTTTGAAAAAACGACTCATGGAAATATGTCAACGGGACGCTTCTAAAACCCAAAGATAATTTCGCACACTGGATAAACTAAGATGCAAAGGCTAAGTCCGATCTCATTTTGGCCATGTCAACATCCGAACTTAGGCACACGATGAACTGTGAAACTGCAAATGATATATGGGTAAAGCTGCACAACACTTACCAGTCTACAGGGCCAGCCCGTAAAGCTGCACTGTTGAAATCGCTGATCTTACTGAAAATAAATGCAGGTGGAGATATGAGAAGCCACATAGATAAGTTTTCCGATTTAGTTGACAAAATAAACTAAGTTAATCTCCTGAATATTGACGATCTGTTAACCATCTTGCTACTATACAGTATACCAGAGGAGTACGAACAGTTTCGAATTGCGATTGAAACTCAGGAAAACTTAATATCAACAGAAGCACTAAAAATTAAGTTACTAGACGAATACGAGGCAAGAAACAGAAATCCAAGCGAGTCGACGCCTGGAGCATTATTGGTGCACAAGAAGTATAATCCCAGCAAGCCGAAACAACTAAGCACCAATCAAAAATTTAAGTTTAAATGTTACAGCTGCGGAAAAGTCGGTCACCGTGCAGCCGAGTGCATTAATTAGCTGTTTGTATAACATAGCTAATTATACAAACAGTGATTACAGTAACTGGTTTCTAGACTCTGGAGCAACGTCACACATGTGCTCAGAGAAAAATATGTTCGAGACCCTATAGCCAGCAGAAGTCTTGAAGCTCAGACTGGCTAATGATGAGGCCACATAAAAAGGCCATATAAAAGGATGTGAACCGTGCAGTTCTTCGCAAAACGCACTCTATGTGCCGGATTTAAGAACCAATCTCTTATCGGTCTCAAAAATATGTGATCACGGCTTCAATGTAATATTCAAGAAAGAAAAAGCTGAGGTAGCTATGAGTTAGAGTTAGAGTTAGAGTACTGAGGAGTTAGAGCTCCTCGCATGTTGGACTTGTACCAGATCGAGGAAACACACGAAAGCAGCCAGATCGCTATAAATAAGCAAAACAGCATCAAAGAATAGCATGAGCGTTTCGGTCATCTAAATGAGCCGGATCTGAAAGAACTGATCGGAAAAAGCAAAGTTCAAGAAGCTAAGGTAAATCTAAATGAGAGTTTCCCAATTTGTGAAATATGCATCAAGGGTAAGCAGTCCCAGAAGCCATTACCAGTATCGAATTCAAGGGCAAGAGATGTACTAGAATTAATCCACAGCGACGTATGCGAGCCCATGCGTGTAAACAGCCACGGAGGCAGCCGTTATTTTCTGACATTTACAGATGACTTCTCGAAATGGTGCGAGCTCTACACCATCAAAAAAAATCAGAAATGTTCCAAAAATTTAAAGAATTCAAAAACTACGTAGAACGACGAACTGGAAAGAAGCTAAAAACAATCAGGTCAGATAACGGCACAGAATACACCAATAATGAGTTCAAAAGTTACCTTGCAGCTCAAGGAATAAAGCACGAGTATTCCGTTGAATATACGCCTCAACAAAACAGAAATATTGATGAAACGTGGACGCGGTAGGCCAAAGAAGATATTAACAGGTAAACCAGGAAGGCACAAGTTAATTTACAATCACATAATTGCAGACCGAATCGACACATCAAACCAGCAGCCCGAGTCCGATCAAGAAGACATATTCTATGAAGCCACCTCACTTGCAATGAACTCAAAGGAGCTAGCTGCAAGCGCAGCTCTTAAAGGCACGAATGCAGTCGAATGGAAGGAGGCATTGTTAAACGAGTACAAGTAATTGAAAAATAACAATACATGGGAGGTTGTAGATCATAAGAAAAACCATAAGGTTATCGAAACGAAGTGGGTGCTACGAACAAAATATTCGCCCGACGGAAAGATAAATTGTCGAAAAGCGCGATTGGTCGCAAAGGATTTACACAACGCAAAGGTATTGATTACGACGAGACCTTTTCTCTAGTATCCCGAATGAGCTCAATAAGGACATTAATAGCTTTAGCCACGGAACTCGGATTGGATGTTCACCAATTCGATTTCCACAGCGCCTATTTAAATGGGGACATCGAGGAAGAACTTTATGTCAGCATCCCACCTGAGTTCCAGGAAATATTGACAGCAATGAGAAAAAGATGTATGGCCTCGATAAAGTTTGCAGGTTAAGAAAGGCACTATATGGTCTAAAGCAGAGCGGTCGCCAATGGTACAAAAAGCTAGAGTGCCAACTCAAAGAACTGAACCTTAAGCCACTCGCAGCCGATCAGTGCGTGTACTCAAAACGTGAACGAAATGGGATCCTGATAGTATCGCTTTACGTAGATGACCTCATAATTGCAACCAATAACTTTTAAATGCTTTCGCAGTTGAAGCATGAATTGTCTAACAAAATCCAGATGAAAGATTTGGGCAAGCTATCGTATTGTTTGGGCATAGAATTTAAACAAAGCGAAGACAAGACAAAGTTCACCATGGCCCAACCAAAGTATATAGCAGACATCCTGAAACGTTTCAACATGGAAAACTGCAAGCCTGTAAATACTCCAATTAATACAAGCAAAAAATTGTCTACAGAAATGTGTCCAACCACAGAAAGCGAAAAGGAAGAAATCTCTAGTGTGCCATATCAGAGTTTGGTAGGAGCCTTAATGTGGTTGGCGTTATCAACGCGCCCTAATATAGCATTCGCAGTGAGTGCAATAAGCCAATATAACACAAATTTTTGGAAACAGCTCTGGATGGCTGCAAAAAGGGTATTACGCTACTTAAAAGGAACCCAAAACCATGGCTTGCTTTATAAACTAAGTGGCCAAAACTTAGTAGGCTACGCAGATGCTGACTGGGCCGCCAACATAGACGATCGCAGATCTTTTACAGGTTTTGCCTTCAAGTTCGCAAGTGCAGCATTATCCTGGGAAAGTAGAAATCAACGGACGGTTGCATTGTCAAGCACAGAGGCGGGGTACATGGCCCTATCAGACACATCAAAAGAAGCGGTTCACCTTAGAAATTTCCAAACCGAAGTTTTGGGGCAACGAAAACAACTGTCATTCACAACGACAATCAAGGAGCCGGTCAACTTGCTTGCATTCCTGTATTTCACAAACGCACCAAGCATGTTGACATCCGCCACCATTTCATCCGAGAGCCGGTTGAAGAGGGAACTATATCCGTGAATTACATCTCAACGACCGAGATGCCAGCAGACATATTAACAAAAGGACTTGGGGCCGCAAAACACAACACCTGTAAGACATCCTTGGGTATATGTCCAGTCGATTAATGATCCTCAAAGTAACACTTCTTAATTTGTATCATAAACGTGATGCCCCGCGATTTTATGCAATTCATGTGTTTCTTTCCGCAAAGTCTTTTGGTCATGATGTCAGATGGGATCTTCCCGGTTGGCGTGTATTTTATGTCGATGGTGCCAGTTCTTTGCGTGTCCTGGATGAAGTTATGTCTTACGTTTACGTGTTTTGTACGCGGATGAAATCCAAAGACTTATACTAGTCTCTGGTTCTCTCTCTGCTCTGCTCTGGTTATCGTTGAAAATTTTGACTGTCTCATTAAAAGCGCCTTTAGCTAAATTGGTTTCTTGGTTACCATATATACTATGGGCTCCATAGAGCCACGGTCCGCTGCTTGCGGGCCTCTGAGTTTAGTTCCATAAGTACCGCTGCTGGCTTGCTTAAACTCTATGCCCACACAGTTTTTCACTGGTCCGATGTCTTTAATCTCAAAAACGTCTCTTAGGTGATCTTAGAACCTGCTCGTTCCAGCGGGTTCCATTGCTGGAACCCGCCATAGAAAATTTTTCTTTGTATGAGATGTCCCATCTATGTAATTTATAATCTTTGATACTACATAGGCTCTCTGTGAAACCCTTTCCTTCTGCGATGTTTAGGGTTGAAGAAGTGTTGCACATTTTTTGCACCGTTCCTTCTGCTCTTTAACTTTCGAGCAAGGTGTCCGATCTTACAACATGTGTAACATTTTTGAGTTTCGTTTTTCGTGGATTCTTCTACATAACTGTGCCTCTGACGGTTTACGTATAAAGCAGCCTTATCTTCTTCTTCAGTCTTTCTCCTTCTTTCGAGTAATCCTTATTTATGCACAGGGGCTTTTGATTGAAATTGTTTTTGAATTGTTTATTGAAGAGTCTTACCATCGATGTCGAATTTTTGACTCAGAAAAACGCTCACACAACCGTAGTCAATAGCTTAAATTGAAAATAACGTATTGCCTCTCACTCTTTCAAAAGTAAATGTTGTAAATCATTTAATATTAACACTAATGTCCTAAAAGCGATTCTGAAAGAGGGTTTCACAGAGGCTAACTTGCTGCTTAAGGTGGCTAAGATAAAAATAAGAAATTGTTGAATTTTGTAAAATTAATATTTAGTCTGTATGAAAATACTAGATAGTAATAAATTGTTGAATTTTTTAGAATTAATATTTTGTTTGTATTAATATTTAGATGAAAATACTAGCTAGTAAAAAATTGTTGAATTTTGTAAAATCAGTATTTAGTTTGTATGGTAGACCATATGTATCTTTTCCGATCGCACACATACCATACGCCAGATATCACACGCTTTCACGTCATAGGCTACGACTTAACATTCGCAGCGATTCAAGGATAACCCATGCAGGCTCGCCACCGCAACGAAGTGCTCTCAGACTCCACTTCCCTTTAAGCCTGTCCTTTTTTCACTAATCGAAAAAAGCCCGCAGCATATAAAGGAGCTGCAATGCCAGCTGCAATACAACAAAATGCCAGCTGCAGCAGCGCTTAACTGCTTCGCGTTCTGCGTATCGATAAAGATTAAGATTTATCAGACGGCAAAGCAGAGCCTCGATAGTGGTGACTCAAATCCTCGCTAACACGGACGGCTGTGATCTGTGCGAGTTAGGGATACGACTAAGCTCTCCTTATCTTAAGTTATTTAGTTCTGAGCTGACAGCCGAAGAATAAAGGCACCTCTTCCAAGTCTTATGTTTTATTCCTAATCACCGTTGGAGGAATAACTGTAGCCACGACCCGGCTACCAGTTTACAAGAAGAGGATCACAGCATCATCGTCACTGATCGTGGCCACCACCTGGTCTTGATCGATGCCCTGCATCATTACAGAAGTGCAGAGACATCTACAAAGTGTCCGGCCGTTGTGGGCAGCAACTTTCCGCATCGGTTTCGTCAGAACCCACTATTCCGTGAGCAGCACGTGCTACGGTGGAACTCTCCTGCAAGAGCTGTGCAGGTGGAGAATGTTGTAGGCAAACACGCTGCCACAACTAAACCAAACCTTATCTGGCGCCCAACCAAGTCGAAGACCCCGACGAAATCTCCAAGCCTCGAAAACACGAGGAAAAACAAAATCATCATCTTAAAACTGGTAACGTGGTCTGGACCACACAGAAGACTGCGAAAAGGAAAGAAAACTTTCCTAGATTCATGTAAGTGAAACCCTTTTGTGAATTGCCAGGAAAAATTAAAAGAAACGCTAATAAAATAACATATTTAGATTTGTGTTATTTCTTATAAAACATTTCCTTTTGAAAACAGTGACGGCATTTAAGTCGAGAAATTAGAGAATATATTTATCTCTGTGATGCGGTTTTTTTCTTTTCTCAAATCAGTAAAATCAATTCGCGGAGAAGAGTACGGTAAATAGATAAGCGCTTAGTTTGGCGCCTAGCTTGGCGACGGTCCAATATTTTTTTGAGACGACTGTATGAGCGATTCAGAGTCTGAAAGCTTGATTGTTCGGCTAAATAACCTCGAGTTATCAGAAGAGGCCGCCGAACGTATAGTACAGAAAAAACAATGTATGGATCCACAACAACTACAGGCAATCATAAATGCTGCGGTTTCGGCCGCATTACAGGTGCAGAAACAAGAGTTTGAAGAGAAATTACAGAAAGTCACTGATAGGTTTATCGCTGCGACACTATCTGCTCCTGATGTTGCGGTATACTCACCAGTTGCTGTAACCGGTAATACGCCTTGTGACGAAGGCCTTGAGGCGGTAAAATCATTGCCAGAGTTTGATGGCTCACAGGGAAAATATGTTTCTTGGCGACAGGCAGCACTAGCATCGTATGAGTTGTTATGAGACGTTTTGATGGGAGTTCTAAGCATTATAAGGCTGTTCTGTATCAGATTAGGGGATCTGCTGATTCTATCCTTTCATCCTTTAATACTATTCCTAATTTTGAGGCTATTATAAGCCGCCTTGACTTTACCTATTCTGATAAGCGTCCCTAATACTTGCAAGAGCTCAAGTACTAAGGCAGGGGCAGATGTCTATTACACAGTTTAATGAGGAGGTTGAGAAGAAGCTGACACTCCTAACAAATAAGACAACTATGACTTATGAGACTGACCATGCTCGATATATGAATGAAAAGTATAGGGCTGATGCCCTACGTGTATTTGTTTCCGGTCTGAAGAGAAACTTAACAGACGTGCTCTCTGCTGCTCAACCGAGGGACTTGCCATCAGCCTTGGCAATGGCTCAGGAAATAGAGGCAAACCACGAGAGGCATGCCTTTGCCACACAGTATGCCAGGTCCATAGAGGAGAAACATCTTAGGCAGGCCCAGAGTAATCCGTTACAAGGGACACCCGATTCCAACTATAAACAGATACTTAAAAAGGGGTGGAAAAATCCATATTTTACCAGGGATCAAGGTCAACGAACCGTTGGTGATAATACACCATTAGAGAAGATGGACGTTGATCCAACACCGTCTAAATTCCGTCAAGCGACAAACTTTCAGCGCTCTCAGGGTTCTTCCGCACTGCAGGCACTCGATGCAAAGCCACAAAATTTACACAAGAGACCGATGAACTCTCAAAAGTTGTCTGACTTTAGGCGTCAAAAGGTTAATCATCTTTTTGAAGAAGAAAAGGGTAGTCTAACCGAGGATTATTATAATCAGATTGCTACTGATGCGGTAGATGACATAGATGATGAAGAAAAAACGGGCTATGAAAGTGATGCCGTGCATTTTTTAGGGGGATCGTTCCTACTTCCGTTCGTCCAACGAACAGTAGCGGGGGAACCACGAAAGTTTCTAGTTGACACGGGGGCCTCTAAAAGCTAAATTAAGAGAGAGATTGGGTGGCCGACTTCAATTCCCGTTGATTCTCCATTTACTGTCAAGTCGCTTCATGGGGTCGAAAAAATAGAACACAAATGCCAGTTTTATCTTTTTGGTGTAGAATGCCCTTTCTTCTTATTACCCGGGCTTAAAACTTTTGACGGCATAATTGGCCTTGACCTGTTAGCGCAGGAGTAGGAGCGACCATTGATCTTAAAAGCAATTCTATTAGATTTAATGGGGGACGTGAGGATCTACACATTCAAAAATGCGCTCAGGTTAACTTTACGAATATTGTGGATATTGTCGTGCCCCCAACAGTGCAAGAAACTTTTCAGCAGATGATGTCTAAATACTCAGGGGCTTTTGCTGACCCAAATAAGAAATTGCCGTTCAACACAAATGTTGTAGCGACTATTCGGACAGAGGATAATGAGCCGGTTTATTCAAAACTGTACCCGTTTCCGATGGTTGCTGCCGATTTTGTCAATCACGAGATTAAGGACTTACTAAAAAATTACATTATTCGACCATCTCGGTCTCCCTACAATGACCACATATGGGATGTCGGTAAAAAGGGCTCCGACGCTTCGGGATCGCCCAATAAACGCTTAGTAGTCGATTTCAGAAAGTTAAATTTGAAAACTATTGCCGATAAATACCCCATGCCGAGTATAAATATGATACTGTCGAATCTGGGAAGGGCCAAATTATTCACTACCCTCGACCTTAAGTCCGGATACCACCAGATAGAGCTTGCAGAATTGGACAGGGAGAAAACTTCTTTTTTGGTCAATGGAGGCAAGTACGAGTTCTGCCGGCTACCCTTCGGACTAAAGAATGCCTCAAGCATTTTTCAAAGGGCAATAGACGATGTCCTTCGGGAGAAAATAGGAAGGATCTGTTACGTCTATGTGGATGACGTTATTGTCTTTTCAGAAACTGAAAAATCTCATGTTGACCATATTGCGGATGTTTAAAAGTGTCTGCAGGACGCCAACATGCGAGTGTCCAAGCAAAAGTCACAATGTTTTAAAGAAAGTGTCGACTTTCTCGGTTTTGTTGTGACAAAGGAGGGTACTAGGACAAGCCAGGACAAGGTAAAAGCCATCAAGGATTTTAAACAGCCAAGTAATTTGTTCGAGCTGAGATCGTTCTTGGGCTTAGCGAGTTACTATCGATGCTTCATCAAAGATTTCGCATCAATAGCGAGACCTTTGACAGAGTTACTGAAGGGTGAAGGTGGCAGGGTCAGCAAATACCGGTCAAAAGGCATCTCGGTGAGCTTTGATGAGTCCCAGTTAAGCGCATTTGACAAGCTTAGAAATATTCTTGCTTCAGAGGACGTTTTCCTCCATTACCCAGATTTTACGCGACCATTTGATTTGACAACTGATGCTTCATCCTTTGGCATAGGTGCAGTTTTGTCTCAGGAAAATAGGCCTATAACGATGATATTCAGAACGTTGAAGGATAGGGAATTAAATTATGCCACGAATGAAAGGGAACTACTAGCAATTGTATGGGCTTTGGATAGTCTTCGTCACTATCTCTATGGAAAAAGTAACGTAAACATATTTACGGACCATCAGCCCCTTATTTCTGGTAAGAATCTTAATTCAAAACTCAAGCGCTGGAAGGTCCGCATTGAAGAAAGTGGTGCAAAGCTCATGTATAAGCCAGGAAAGGAAAACTGTGTGGCGGACGCTTTGTCGCGACAACGTATTCACACTTTGCAAAGTTCAGCGGAGTTGGATCGAGCCACTATTCACAGTGAAGAGTCATCAAAACATTTTATTGAGGCCACGGAAAAGCCAGTTAACTGTTTTCAAAACCAAATCATATCGCAGGAGGCGTCCACGTCAAATAAGCGACTATTTATTGTGTTTGGTACTAAGACTCGACATCAAATTGATTTTTCTGATTGGGAGACATTGGTGGACTTAGTGAAAGACGTAGTAAAGCCCAAAGTCGTGAACGCCATATATTGTAAGCTTCCAATTTTGGCCCGCATTCAAGATAGTCTGGTTCGGCTCTTTCCGGCCACTAGATTTTGGTATTGTAAGTATTGGGTGTCGGACGTTATCAGACCGGACGAGCAAAAGAAATATTAGTTTTGGAGCATAACAGGGCTCACAGAGCTGCCCAGGAAAATATTAAACAAGTGCTGCTTGACTATTATTTTCCAAAAATGGGCAAAATAGCAACTGAAATCGTTCTAAACTGCAGGATTTGTCAGAAAGCAAAATATAATAGGCACCCTTTAAAGCAGAAATTAGGAATTTCGCCAATACCATCGTGGGTGGGAGAGATGTTACACATGGACATCTTCTCAATAGGGGGAAAGTACTTTCTCACTGCTGTCGATAAATTCAGCAAGTTTGCGGTGGTTCAGCCAATAGCATCGCGCGCCATTTTAGATGTGCAAATTCCAATCCTTCAACTGGTGAATCCCTTCTCTAATGTTCGATCGATTTATTGCGATAATGAGGCATCGTTTAGCTCCGAAACTATACGATTCATGCTGAAAAATCATTACGATATCGATATAGCAACTGCCCCACCTTTACACAGCACATCTAATGGACAGGTGAAAAGATTCCACAGTACTCTTATAGAAATTGCCAGGTGTCTAAAATTGGAAAGGAAAATAGACGATGTCACGCAATTATTCCTTCAGGCGACTATAGAGTACAATAGGTCATTTCACTCTGTCATTAATAGAAAACCTATTGAGATCATCCATGCTAGTGCTGACTCTGCCCGGACATAATTATGAACCTTAAAAAGGCACAGCAGGAGCAGTTAAATCGTGACAATGCAGCTCGACAGAATAAGGTACTTAACGTAGGTGAGAGAGTTTTAGTAAAAACCAACAAGAGACTGGGAGATAAGCTCACTCCTTTGTATGTCGAGAACAGGGTCGAAGTTGATACTGGGACAACGGTCCTAATTAATGGGAGGGTGCTCCACAAGGACAATATTCGATAAGGGCCACCAAAAAAAATATTGTTTCCCAGGCTTAATGTACCAAATTGTGTTAGGTACTCAGAAAACTTGCAGAGGTAGAGTCTTACCATCGATGTCGAATTTTTGGCTCAGAAAAACGCTCACACAACCGTAGTCAATAGCTTAAATTGATAATAACGTATTGCCTCTCACTCTTTCAAAAGTAAATGTTGTAAATCATTTAATATTAACACTAATGTCCTAAAAGCGATTCTGAAAGAGGGTTTCACAGAGGCTAACTTGCTGCTTAAGGTGGCTAAGATAAAAATAAGAAATTGTTGAATTTTGTAAAATTAATATTTAGTTTGTATGAAAATACTAGATAGTAATAAATTGTTGAATTTTTTAGAATTAATATTTTGTTTGTATTAATATTTAGATGAAAATACTAGCTAGTAAAAAATTGTTGAATTTTGTAAAATCAGTATTTAGTTTGTATGGTAGACCATATGTATCTTTTCCGATCGCACACATACCATACGCCAGATATCACACGCTTTCACGTCATAGGCTACGACTTAACATTCGCAGCGATTCAAGGATAACCCATGCAGGCTCGCCACCGCAACGAAGTGCTCTCAGACTCCACTTCCCTTTAAGCCTGTCCTTTTTTCACTAATCGAAAAAAGCCCGCAGCATATAAAGGAGCTGCAATGCCAGCTGCAATACAACAAAATGCCAGCTGCAGCAGCGCTTAACTGCTTCGCGTTCTGCGTATCGATAAAGATTAAGATTTATCAGACGGCAAAGCAGAGCCTCGATAGTGGTGACTCAAATCCTCGCTAACACGGACGGCTGTGATCTGTGCGAGTTAGGGATACGACTAAGCTCTCCTTATCTTAAGTTATTTAGTTCTGAGCTGACAGCCGAAGAATAAAGGCACCTCTTCCAAGTCTTATGTTTTATTCCTAATCACCGTTGGAGGAATAACTGTAGCCACGACCCGGCTACCAGTTTACAAGAAGAGGATCACAGCATCATCGTCACTGATCGTGGCCACCACCTGGTCTTGATCGATGCCCTGCATCATTACAGAAGTGCAGAGACATCTACAAAGTGTCCGGCCGTTGTGGGCAGCAACTTTCCGCATCGGTTTCGTCAGAACCCACTATTCCGTGAGCAGCACGTGCCACGGTGGAACTCTCCTGCAAGAGCTGTGCAGGTGGAGAATGTTGTAGGCAAACACGCTGCCACAACTAAACCAAACCTTATCTGGCGCCCAACCAAGTCGAAGACCCCGACGAAATCTCCAAGCCTCGAAAACACGAGGAAAAACAAAATCATCATCTTAAAACTGGTAACGTGGTCTGGACCATACAGAAGACTGCGAAAAGGAAAGAAAACTTTCCTAGATTCATGTAAGTGAATCCCTTTTGTGAATTGCCAGGAAAAATTAAAAGAAACGCTAATAAAATAACATATTTAGATTTGTGTTATTTCTTATAAAACATTTCCTTTTGAAAACAGTGACGGCATTTAAGTCGAGAAATTAGAGAATATATTTATCTCTGTGATGCGGTTTTTTTCTTTTCTCAAATCAGTAAAATGAATTCGCGGAGAAGAGTACGGTAAATAGATAAGCGCTTAGTTTGGCGCCTAGCTTGGCGACGGTCCAATATTTTTTTTGAGACGACTGTATGAGCGATTCAGAGTCCGAAAGCTTGATTGTTCGGCTAAATAACCTCGAGTTATCAGAAGAGGCCGCCGAACGTATAGTACAGAAAAAACAATGTATGGGTCCACAACAACTACAGGCAATCATAAATGCTGCGGTTTCGGCCGCATTACAGGTGCAGAAACAAGAGTTTGAAGAGAAATTACAGAAAGTCACTGATAGGTTTAGCGCTGCGACACTATCTGCTCCTGATGTTGCGGTATACTCACCAGTTGCTGTAACCGGTAATACGCCTTGTGACGAAGGCCTTGAGGCGGTAAAATCATTGCCAGAGTTTGATGGCTCACAGGGAAAATATGTTTCTTGGCGACAGGCAGCACTAGCATCGTATGAGTTGTTCAGACGTTTTGATGGGAGTTCTAAGCATTATAAGGCTGTTCTGTATCAGATTAGGGGATCTGCTGATTCTATCCTTTCATCCTTTAATACTATTCCTAATTTTGAGGCTATTATAAGCCGCCTTGACTTTACCTATTCTGATAAGCGTCCATAATACTTGCTCGAGCAAGAGCTCACAGTACTAAGGCAGGGGCAGATGTCTATTACACAGTTTAATGAGGAGGTTGAGAAGAAGCTGACACTCCTAACAAATAAGACAACTATGACTTATGAGACTGACCATGCTCGATATATGAATGAAAAGTATAGGGCTGATGCCCTACGTGTATTTGTTTCCGGTCTGAAGAGAAACTTAACAGACGTGCTCTCTGCTGCTCAGCCTAGGGACTTGCCATCAGCCTTGGCAATGGCTCAGGAAATAGAGGCAAACCACGAGAGGCATGCCTTTGCCACACAGTATGCCAGGTCCATAGAGGAGAAACATCTTAGGCAGGCCCAGAGTAATCCGTTACAAGGGACACCCGATTCCAACTATAAACAGATACTTAAAAAGGGGTGGAAAAATCCATATTTTACCAGGGATCAAGGTCAACGAACCGTTGGTGATAATACACCATTAGAGAAGATGGACGTTGATCCAACACCGTCTAAATTCCGTCAAGCGACAAACTTTCAGCGCTCTCAGGGTTCTTCCGCACTGCAGGCACTCGATGCAAAGCCACAAAATTTACACAAGAGACCGATGAACTCTCAAAAGTTGTCTGACTTTAGGCGTCAAAAGGTTAATCATCTTTTTGAAGAAGAAAAGGGTAGTCTAACCGAGGATTATTATAATCAGATTGCTACTGATGCGGTAGATGACATAGATGATGAAGAAAAAACGGGCTATGAAAGTGATGCCGTGCATTTTTAGGGGGATCGTTCCTACTTCCGTTCGTCCAACGAACAGTAGCGGGGGAACCACGAAAGTTTCTAGTTGACACGGGGGCCTCTAAAAGCTAAATTAAGAGAGAGATTGGGTGGCCGACTTCAATTCCCGTTGATTCTCCATTTACTGTCAAGTCGCTTCATGGGGTCGAAAAAATAGAACACAAATGCCAGTTTTATCTTTTTGGTGTAGAATGCCCTTTCTTCTTATTACCCGGGCTTAAAACTTTTGACGGCATAATTGGCCTTGACCTGTTAGCGCAGGAGTAGGAGCGACCATTGATCTTAAAAGCAATTCTATTAGATTTAATGGGGGACGTGAGGATCTACACATTCAAAAATACGCTCAGGTTAACTTTACGAATATTGTGGATATTGTCGTGCCCCCCAACAGTGCAAGAAACTTTTCAGCAGATGATGTCTAAATACTCAGGGGCTTTTGCTGACCCAAATAAGAAATTGCCGTTCAACACAAATGTTGTAGCGACTATTCGGACAGAGGATAATGAGCCGGTTTATTTAAAACTGTACCCGTTTCCGATGGTTGCTGCCGATTTTGTCAATCACGAGATTAAGGACTTACTAAAAATTACATTATTCGACCATCTCGGTCTCCCTACAATAACCACATATGGGATGTCGGTAAAAAGGGCTCCGACGCTTCGGGATCGCCCAATAAACGCTTAGTAGTCGATTTCAGAAAGTTAAATTTGAAAACTATTGCCGATAAATACCCCATGCCGAGTATAAATATGATACTGTCGAATCTGGGAAGGGCCAAATTATTCACTACCCTCGACCTTAAGTCCGGATACCACCAGATAGAGCTTGCAGAATTGGACAGGGAGAAAACTTCTTTTTGGTCAATGGAGGCAAGTACGAGTTCTGCCGGCTACCCTTCGGACTAAAGAATGCCTCAAGCATTTTTCAAAGGGCAATAGACGATGGCCTTCGGGAGAAAATAGGAAGGATCTGTTACGTCTATGTGGATGACGTTATTGTCTTTTCAGAAACTGAAAAATCTCATGTTGACCATATTGCGGATGTTTAAAAGTGTCTGCAGGACGCCAACATGCGAGTGTCCAAGCAAAAGTCACAATGTTTTAAAGAAAGTGTCGACTTTCTCGGTTTTGTTGTGACAAAGGAGGGTACTAGGACAAGCCAGGACAAGGTAAAAGCCATCAAGGATTTTAAACAGCCAAGTAATTTGTTCGAGCTGAGATCGTTCTTGGGCTTAGCGAGTTACTATCGATGCTTCATCAAAGATTTCGCATCAATAGCGAGACCTTTGACAGAGTTACTGAAGGGTGAAGGTGGCAGGGTCAGCAAATACCGGTCAAAAGGCATCTCGGTGAGCTTTGATGAGTCCCAGTTAAGCGCATTTGACAAGCTTAGAAATATTCTTGCTTCAGAGGACGTTTTCCTCCATTACCCAGATTTTACGCGACCATTTGATTTGACAACTGATGCTTCATCCTTTGGCATAGGTGCAGTTTTGTCTCAGGAAAATAGGCCTATAACGATGATATTCAGAACGTTGAAGGATAGGGAATTAAATTATGCCACGAATGAAAGGGAACTACTAGCAATTGTATGGGCTTTGGATAGTCTTCGTCACTATCTCTATGGAAAAAGTAACGTAAACATATTTACGGACCATCAGCCCCTTATTTCTGGTAAGAATCTTAATTCAAAACTCAAGCGCTGGAAGGTCCGCATTGAAGAAAGTGGTGCAAAGCTCATGTATAAGCCAGGAACGGAAAACTGTGTGGCGGACGCTTTGTCGCGACAACGTATTCACACTTTGCAAAGTTCAGCGGAGTTGGATCGAGCCACTATTCACAGTGAAGAGTCATCAAAACATTTTATTGAGGCCACGGAAAAGCCAGTTAACTGTTTTCAAAACCAAATCATATCGCAGGAGGCGTCCACGTCAAATAAGCGACTATTTATTGTGTTTGGTACTAAGACTCGACATCAAATTGATTTTTCTGATTGGGAGACATTGGTGGACTTAGTGAAAGACGTAGTAAAGCCCAAAGTCGTGAACGCCATATATTGTAAGCTTCCAATTTTGGCCCGCATTCAAGATAGTCTGGTTCGGCTCTTTCCGGCCACTAGATTTTGGTATTGTAAGTATTGGGTGTCGGACGTTATCAGACCGGACGAGCAAAAGAAATATTAGTTTTGGAGCATAACAGGGCTCACAGAGCTGCCCAGGAAAATATTAAACAAGTGCTGCTTGACTATTATTTTCCAAAAATGGGCAAAATAGCAACTGAAATCGTTCTAAACTGCAGGATTTGTCAGAAAGCAACATATAATAGGCACCCTTTAAAGCAGAAATTAGGAATTTCGCCAATACCATCGTGGGTGGGAGAGATGTTACACATGGACATCTTCTCAATAGGGGGAAAGTACTTTCTCACTGCTGTCGATAAATTCAGCAAGTTTGCGGTGGTCCAGCCAATAGCATCGCGCGCCATTTTAGATGTGCAAATTCCAATCCTTCAACTGGTGAATCTCTTCTCTAATGTTCGATCGATTTATTGCGATAATGAGGCATCGTTTAGCTCCGAAACTATACGATTCATGCTGAAAAATCATTACGATATCGATATAGCAACTGCCCCACCTTTACACAGCACATCTAATGGACAGGTGAAAAGATTCCACAGTACTCTTATAGAAATTGCCAGGTGTCTAAAATTGGAAAGGAAAATAGACGATGTCACGCAATTATTCCTTCAGGCGACTATAGAGTACAATAGGTCATTTCACTCTGTCATTAATAGAAAACCTATTGAGATCATCCATGCTAGTGCTGACTCTGCCCGGACATAATTATGAACCTTAAAAAAGCACAGCAGGAGCAGTTAAATCGTGACAATGCAGCTCGACAGAATAAGGTACTTAACGTAGGTGAGAGAGTTTTAGTAAAAACCAACAAGAGACTGGGAGATAAGCTCACTCCTTTGTATGTCGAGAACAGGGTCGAAGTTGATACTGGGACAACGGTCCTAATTAATGGGAGGGTGCTCCACAAGGACAATATTCGATAAGGGCCACCAAAAAAATATTGTTTCCAAGGCTTAATGTACCAAATTGTGTTAGGTACTCAGAAAACTTGCAGAGGTAGAGTCTTACCATCGATGTCGAATTTTTGGCTCAGAAAAACGCTCACACAACCGTAGTCAATAGCTTAAATTGATAATAACGTATTGCCTCTCACTCTTTCAAAAGTAAATGTTGTAAATCATTTAATATTAACACTAATGTCCTAAAAGCGATTCTGAAAGAGGGTTTCACAGAGGCTAACTTGCTGCTTAAGGTGGCTAAGATAAAAATAAGAAATTGTTGAATTTTGTAAAATTAATATTTAGTTTGTATGAAAATACTAGATAGTAATAAATTGTTGAATTTTTTAGAATTAATATTTTGTTTGTATTAATATTTAGATGAAAATACTAGCTAGTAAAAAATTGTTGAATTTTGTAAAATCAGTATTTAGTTTGTATGGTAGACCATATGTATCTTTTCCGATCGCACACATACCATACGCCAGATATCACACGCTTTCACGTCATAGGCTACGACTTAACATTCGCAGCGATTCAAGGATAACCCATGCAGGCTCGCCACCGCAACGAAGTGCTCTCAGACTCCACTTCCCTTTAAGCCTGTCCTTTTTTCACTAATCGAAAAAAGCCCGCAGCATATAAAGGAGCTGCAATGCCAGCTGCAATACAACAAAATGCCAGCTGCAGCAGCGCTTAACTGCTTCGCGTTCTGCGTATCGATAAAGATTAAGATTTATCAGACGGCAAAGCAGAGCCTCGATAGTGGTGACTCAAATCCTCGCTAACACGGACGGCTGTGATCTGTGCGAGTTAGGGATACGACTAAGCTCTCCTTATCTTAAGTTATTTAGTTCTGAGCTGACAGCCGAAGAATAAAGGCACCTCTTCCAAGTCTTATGTTTTATTCCTAATCACCGTTGGAGGAATAACTGTAGCCACGACCCGGCTACCAGTTTACAAGAAGAGGATCACAGCATCATCGTCACTGATCGTGGCCACCACCTGGTCTTGATCGATGCCCTGCATCATTACAGAAGTGCAGAGACATCTACAAAGTGTCCGGCCGTTGTGGGCAGCAACTTTCCGCATCGGTTTCGTCAGAACCCACTATTCCGTGAGCAGCACGTGCCACGGTGGAACTCTCCTGCAAGAGCTGTGCAGGTGGAGAATGTTGTAGGCAAACACGCTGCCACAACTAAACCAAACCTTATCTGGCGCCCAACCAAGTCGAAGACCCCGACGAAATCTCCAAGCCTCGAAAACACGAGGAAAAACAAAATCATCATCTTAAAACTGGTAACGTGGTCTGGACCACACAGAAGACTGCGAAAAGGAAAGAAAACTTTCCTAGATTCATGTAAGTGAATCCCTTTTGTGAATTGCCAGGAAAAATTAAAAGAAACGCTAATAAAATAACATATTTAGATTTGTGTTATTTCTTATAAAACATTTCCTTTTGAAAACAGTGACGGCATTTAAGTCGAGAAATTAGAGAATATATTTATCTCTGTGATGCGGTTTTTTCCCTTTCTCAAATCAGTAAAATGAATTCGCGGAGAAGAGTACGGTAAATAGATAAGCGCTTAGTTTGGCGCCTAGCTTGGCGACGGTCCAATATTTTTTTGAGACGACTGTATGAGCGATTCAGAGTCTGAAAGCTTGATTGTTCGGCTAAATAACCTCGAGTTATCAGAAGAGGCCGCCGAACGTATAGTACAGAAAAAACAATGTATGGATCCACAACAACTACAGGCAATCATAAATGCTGCGGTTTCGGCCGCATTACAGGTGCAGAAACAAGAGTTTGAAGAGAAATTACAGAAAGTCACTGATAGGTTTATCGCTGCGACACTATCTGCTCCTGATGTTGCGGTATACTCACCAGTTGCTGTAACCGGTAATACGCCTTGTGACGAAGGCCTTGAGGCGGTAAAATCATTGCCAGAGTTTGATGGCTCACAGGGAAAATATGTTTCTTGGCGACAGGCAGCACTAGCATCGTATGAGTTGTTATGAGACGTTTTGATGGGAGTTCTAAGCATTATAAGGCTGTTCTGTATCAGATTAGGGGATCTGCTGATTCTATCCTTTCATCCTTTAATACTATTCCTAATTTTGAGGCTATTATAAGCCGCCTTGACTTTACCTATTCTGATAAGCGTCCATAATACTTGCAAGAGCTCAAGTACTAAGGCAGGGGCAGATGTCTATTACACAGTTTAATGAGGAGGTTGAGAAGAAGCTGACACTCCTAACAAATAAGACAACTATGACTTATGAGACTGACCATGCTCGATATATGAATGAAAAGTATAGGGCTGATGCCCTACGTGTATTTGTTTCCGGTCTGAAGAGAAACTTAACAGACGTGCTCTCTGCTGCTCAGCCTAGGGACTTGCCATCAGCCTTGGCAATGGCTCAGGAAATAGAGGCAAACCACGAGAGGCATGCCTTTGCCACACAGTATGCCAGGTCCATAGAGGAGAAACATCTTAGGCAGGCCCAGAGTAATCCGTTACAAGGGACACCCGATTCCAACTATAAACAGATACTTAAAAAGGGGTGGAAAAATCCATATTTTACCAGGGATCAAGGTCAACGAACCGTTGGTGATAATACACCATTAGAGAAGATGGACGTTGATCCAACACCGTCTAAATTCCGTCAAGCGACAAACTTTCAGCGCTCTCAGGGTTCTTCCGCACTGCAGGCACTCGATGCAAAGCCACAAAATTTACACAAGAGACCGATGAACTCTCAAAAGTTGTCTGACTTTAGGCGTCAAAAGGTTAATCATCTTTTTGAAGAAGAAAAGGGTAGTCTAACCGAGGATTATTATAATCAGATTGCTACTGATGCGGTAGATGACATAGATGATGAAGAAAAAACGGGCTATGAAAGTGATGCCGTGCATTTTTAGGGGGATCGTTCCTACTTCCGTTCGTCCAACGAACAGTAGCGGGGGAACCACGAAAGTTTCTAGTTGACACGGGGGCCTCTAAAAGCTAAATTAAGAGAGAGATTGGGTGGCCGACTTCAATTCCCGTTGATTCTCCATTTACTGTCAAGTCGCTTCATGGGGTCGAAAAAATAGAACACAAATGCCAGTTTTATCTTTTTGGTGTAGAATGCCCTTTCTTCTTATTACCCGGGCTTACAACTTTTGACGGCATAATTGGCCTTGACCTGTTAGCGCAGGAGTAGGAGCGACCATTGATCTTAAAAGCAATTCTATTAGATTTAATGGGGGACGTGAGGATCTACACATTCAAAAATGCGCTCAGGTTAACTTTACGAATATTGTGGATATTGTCGTGCCCCCAACAGTGCAAGAAACTTTTCAGCAGATGATGTCTAAATACTCAGGGGCTTTTGCTGACCCAAATAAGAAATTGCCGTTCAACACAAATGTTGTAGCGACTATTCGGACAGAGGATAATGAGCCGGTTTATTTAAAACTGTACCCGTTTCCGATGGTTGCTGCCGATTTTGTCAATCACGAGATTAAGGACTTACTAAAAAATTACATTATTCGACCATCTCGGTCTCCCTACAATAACCACATATGGGATGTCGGTAAAAAGGGCTCCGACGCTTCGGGATCGCCCAATAAACGCTTAGTAGTCGATTTCAGAAAGTTAAATTTGAAAACTATTGCCGATAAATACCCCATGCCGAGTATAAATATGATACTGTCGAATCTGGGAAGGGCCAAATTATTCACTACCCTCGACCTTAAGTCCGGATACCACCAGATAGAGCTTGCAGAATTGGACAGGGAGAAAACTTCTTTTTTGGTCAATGGAGGCAAGTACGAGTTCTGCCGGCTACCCTTCGGACTAAAGAATGCCTCAAGCATTTTTCAAAGGGCAATAGACGATGTCCTTCGGGAGAAAATAGGAAGGATCTGTTACGTCTATGTGGATGACGTTATTGTCTTTTCAGAAACTGAAAAATCTCATGTTGACCATATTGCGGATGTTTAAAAGTGTCTGCAGGACGCCAACATGCGAGTGTCCAAGCAAAAGTCACAATGTTTTAAAGAAAGTGTCGACTTTCTCGGTTTTGTTGTGACAAAGGAGGGTACTAGGACAAGCCAGGACAAGGTAAAAGCCATCAAGGATTTTAAACAGCCAAGTAATTTGTTCGAGCTGAGATCGTTCTTGGGCTTAGCGAGTTACTATCGATGCTTCATCAAAGATTTCGCATCAATAGCGAGACCTTTGACAGAGTTACTGAAGGGTGAAGGTGGCAGGGTCAGCAAATACCGGTCAAAAGGCATCTCGGTGAGCTTTGATGAGTCCCAGTTAAGCGCATTTGACAAGCTTAGAAATATTCTTGCTTCAGAGGACGTTTTCCTCCATTACCCAGATTTTACGCGACCATTTGATTTGACAACTGATGCTTCATCCTTTGGCATAGGTGCAGTTTTGTCTCAGGAAAATAGGCCTATAACGATGATATTCAGAACGTTGAAGGATAGGGAATTAAATTATGCCACGAATGAAAGGGAACTACTAGCAATTGTATGGGCTTTGGATAGTCTTCGTCACTATCTCTATGGAAAAAGTAACGTAAACATATTTACGGACCATCAGCCCCTTATATTTGCAGTTTCTGATAAGAATCTTAATTCAAAACTCAAACGCTGGAAGGCCCGCATTGAAGAAAGTGGTGCAAGTGATGCAAAGTGGTGCAATGTATAAGCCAGGAAAGGAAAACTGTGTGGCGGACGCTTTGTCGCGACAACGTATTCACACTTTGCAAAGTTCAGCGGAGTTGGATCGGAGTTGGATATTTTCATCCCAGTTTAGACCTTTAAGTGAAAAATTTATGAAATTCTTTTGTACGGATTCTATGCGGTCTTGATGAACTTCAAATTGGGGACTTCAGACACATGAATCATACTCCAGTATAGGACTGACCAAAGAAATGAATAATGTTTTGGTTATATAGGGGTCATTTAATTCTTTTAACCACCTTTTAAGGACTCCTTTAGCCTTATTAACCATTAAGGAATGGTGGTCGGAAAATTTTAGTTTAATGTCTAATAAGATGCCGAGATCATTAACCTGGGTTATTTCTAAGGTTTTTCTAAGGCAATCCCATTAATAGAATACGTAGCTTGCAGAGGGCAAGAACGATAAAAAGACATATGTTTGCATTTAGATCCATTAAGTATTAGATCATTAGCTAAACACCATTTTTGAAAATTATCAAGGCCAGACTGAAGACCGCATTGGGCAGAGATGGATTTGTACTGAAGACAAATCTTTACATAATCTGCATACATAAGAACTAGAGAGTTCGTTAAAGCAGGGGGCAAGTCGTTTATAAAAATCGTAAATAATAACGGGCCAAGATGACTTCCGGGACGCCGGATGTAGCACGGACCAGACGGGACTGTATGTTTTAAAATAAGACTCTTTGTGTCCTTCCATCTAGGCAGCTGGAGATCCACGTTAAGAGGTCTTTAGGAAAACCCAGCATATTCAGTTTACTCAACAAAAGTGAGTGATTAACTGAATCAAATGCTTTGCTGAAGTCTGTGTAAATTACATCGGTTTGATATCCCTTACAAAAGCCGTCTATGACAAAGGATGTCAACTCCAGTAAATTTGTGGTGGTGGAGCGACGCTTAATAAAGCCATGCTGACAAGGAGTGATAATCGAAGAGCAAAGGTGTTGCAAATGAGGGGTAATTAATTTTTCGAATAACTTTCGAATTGCCGACAACTTAGAGATGCCTCTAGTTGGGAGCCTCGGAATTTTTCCCTTTTTTTATGTAGGGGAATTATGAATGATTCCTTTCAATTTAGGGGAAAAATCGAGGTTTCCAAAGATAAGTTGAAAATTCTTAGAAGAGGTTTGCACAGAGCCCTGGCGCAGTATTTTAGCACACAGCCTAGTACTCCTTCGGGGCCTGGCGAATAAATGGGTTTTACCCTTAAAAGACCAGACAATAAGTTGTTCTCAGAAAAAAACGGACAGAAAATAAGATTTGCTGCTTGAGTGTTATGCGTAAGGCTGATCAGCCAATTTAGGCGGAGAATAAGTTGTTTGAAACAATTCTGCCTGATGGCCTGATCAGAAGGCGCAGAGGAATTTCCAAACGTAAGCAGGTGTGAAAAAGATACATGTTTACGCTTAGTGCTTACAAAATAATAAAACTGCTTTGGATCCTGAGAAAATTGTATCCGGCAGCGGTCAATATAATTCCTATAACATTTAGCGTTATGCACGGTAAAATTAGACCGAACTAGTAGATATCTTGAAAATCAATACTTCTGCAGGTTTTTTTATATTTAAGTAAAAGCTTATTTTTTATATTTTTTAGGTTAGTGAGGCACCTTGTAAACCAAGGAGGATTTGTTGAAGCGGACGGATATTTCCATGGCACACATGAGTCAAAAAATGTTTTAAAGTAAAATAACATTTTTCTAAAGTGACGTTAAGATCAGTGCATGCCAGAATATCGGACCAATCGTATGTAACGATAAGGCTATTAAGTTTCTGAAAATCAGCTTTACGGAAGCAGCGAATCTTATTTGCCACGCATGGAGACATCTGATCGTTACCAGGAATAGTTTCGATAGAGAACTCCAGCGTGAGGTGATATGGATCCTCTGGGGTTGAAAGAGGAAAAACTCTGGAGAGAGCGGTACCATCAGGATCAGATACAAAACATAAGTCTAAAAGCCGACCTAACGAATTTCAAACATGGTTAATCTGACCTACGGACATGTCAAACATGCCCGCGGTGAAGTCATGGTGAGTGGTTGGTCGGTGGTTCCGATATGGGGAAGTTTAACTCCCACTGGTTTTAACTTTTTTAATTCTGCAGTACTAGGCTGATGTTCTTGGGCGAAGATATTCTCTGGCCAAAAACTGGGTGAAGAAATCGTCTTGAACATCAGCGCGGGCACACGAATCTTGAAAGAAGACGTGCGCCGTGTATAATTATATTTAAATTAAGCTATGTCCTCCACTTTTATATCGGCTTTTGTTTTGGCTTTGATATACGCCGAGATATCAATCTCTGAAGTATCAGGGGTAAGCCGAGAAACAAATATATGTTTCGATGGAGGAATCACCTGTAAGGGCTTTGGTGTCGCAGGTACGAGAACTGCAGCATCAGTCGGTCCCGGTGGTCCGGACTGTGGAATACCCTTTTGAGTGACTCTAATGGGGGTTTCGTTCACTAGGACCTGTGGCATCACTTGAAGCGGACATATCAGATAATTGATAATTTTCCCTGAGAAATTCGGACTAATTTTTCTCAGTTTTAACCCTTGGGGTGGTCAGAGATATGGCCGGCTGCATTAATGTCGGCTGAGCAGGCTGAGGCGGATCAGAAAAAGCGGATTTCTTACGCTTAGGAGACTCATTTAGCAGCTGAAGGCCATTATACTGAGTGTCAAGCGCACAGAGCTAGTCATTGATTTTACGAAAACCAGTGATCAACTCTTTAAATCCATTTTTGGTCTGTCTCATGAACGATCTCATGTCGCCTTGCACAGCACGACAATTTTCACAGCAATAATGTATACCAGACCTACGGGAAATGGCATCCGAAACTGAGGCAGTGAACCCGGCACACTTGGCGTGTACGACGTTCTCACATAGCCCGCAATGGATGGTAGGCTGGGATGCGGAAATTGTCTTGTTACAAGACTTCATAGCGCAGACAAGATTCAATTCCATATTTTTTAAAAAATAAAACAAAATTAATATATAAAAAGTTAAAAAATACTATACCTTATACCACTGTGCCAAATAGGAAGCCGAAGCGGGAGCTTTGGAAAGTGAAAAAGAAAAATGCAGAAATACAGATAAGACGGGCAAGAAGCAGAGCTGAGCTATGCTTGGAATTAAATTTAGATACATTATTAATTCGACTCCAAATATACCACAGCACTCTGGGCGAGCAAGCCGACCAGAGTTGCGTAATTGACCTTAACCTCTGCCGCTATAACTAAAAATATGCAACATATTAACAACATAATTAAAATGATTTATGTCTCTTAGTTTTGAAGTTATTAAATTAGAACTTTGCACTCATCCTTCTTTTGTTTGCAAACAGTATATAAGTCGTAATGGTTATGTAAATGGACTATATACTGTAGCTGTCATATAACTGCATCTAGTCAGTCTGCAACTAGCTTTCTTTGAGTTCCGACGTTTACTTGTTCGCTCATGTCGCATTTGCACCGTGTGCAGTGCAGAAGTTACTGCTACCGAACTTCGTGGGTGTGAGGTCGTTCGGTGCGCGTCGATCTGCCGGCGTGCCTACCACACCGCTTGTGTGGATTCGCCCTCGGAGGCTATAGAACGACTTATTAACATTCCGAACATAATATGGCAATGATAGTTGCGTCATTGGAAATGATTGGCATTCCAAAATTGATGAGCTTAATCATAAGGTTCTGGACTTAGAATCCCTTTTCGAAAGCCTTAATGCCTTAATAAGCCTTAAGCCTTAATAAAGTGGATCATACCCTATTAAACGGAGCGGCTGGAACCGATGGACGCGTCTCTTCGGCTGGGGTGCATGTTGTTGCTCCCCCTTCTATGCCTACCAGCACTGGAAGAAAAAAGGATACACTGGACCAGGCCCCAATGGCATCTAAGGGGCTGTCCCGAGGAAGAAGCGGCTCAGCCCTAATAGGCGCATTGTGGGACAAGAACCTTGTGCGCTCAGCTTCAAGTGCTTCCCACCTTAAAATACCTTCATGTTGGTAAATTCGCGACGTCTACCCAACCAGATGCACTGTGCAAGTTTGTCGCAGATAAGCTGAACGTGGAGCCGAATGATTTAGCCTGTGCTAGGCTGATCAAAACAGATGCTGACATCAATGCTCTTAAGTTCGTCAACTTTAAATTGGAATTTCCGGAGCAACATTTCCCTACAGTCTTCAATGATGATTTTTGGCCGGTTTTGTCCATAGAGAACTGTCCATAGACAGTTTGTCACCCCGATTGCGCTCTGCTGCGCTACCAACAACAAACGGCGTAAGCGTTAATGGTAACGGTTTACGCTGTCTTCAATTCCTTCATTAATTTGCTTTGTTTGCTGATCGATATTCTTCAACAACAACAACTATTTTCAAGGCGAGTTGCTTACCTCTTATCTTAACTTTTGGATGTCCAGCAACAACAAGACGATTGTAATGGATACGTTGGCAGTGTATCGCTGGTCATTTTATCTCTTTTCACTGGGCCACTTGCTGGTGGTTTCCTTTCGCCGATGGAAGATCTTTATTTTCGTTTTGGTCGTGTGAGTGGATCTTTGCTGCATTTGGATGGTTTGGTTTTCACCTGGCACTTGATTTTCCTTGCAACTGGACTCTCGCAGGTCTACTGTTGAGTCTAATGGAAATTTCGATGTGTCCTCGTCGGCTATCTTGCAAGCTATACGTATTGGATATGCCTCTACAGGCACCAGTACCAGGAGTGCACTTTCATCATAGCCGCCTTGTCGTCCAATTCCCAGTTTGGACTGTAGCTACTCGTCCTCGGAACCCAACTTTTTTTTTTTTTTACCGGTCTTTCAGAATTCAGAATAAGAGCATCACATAGCATTCCTGTATTCATCATAAAACTTAGAGGCCCAGAAGACCGAGGGGCGCTCAAGAAACGATTTGTTAGAATATATTAAGCTATTTGTAATCTATTAAGCTAGAAGGAGTTAGTACGGAAATTTACAATTCTGTATTTTAAATTTGAGGGACAGGAAAGAGATATTATAGAGTAGAGAACATTGTAGTTCCAACATAATACCCTAAAAGGGTCATGCAGTGCATAAGTCGAACTACAACGTCTAAGGAACAGAGGACTAATACCCTTACCTCCCATGCCCTTCCCTCATGCCTGCCTGCATAGCCACGGTCACCAGCACAGTGACGTCATTAGCAACTGCAACGGCAACTATTACAACAACTACAATGGTATCGACTGCTCGCGCAATACCATCTACCGTAATATCGGAAACTGCAGTGCAAGCAAACAATGCAGCACCATACACCAGCGTGCCCCCTTCAAAACAACGTTCGGCCGTACAGACAGGTATGGATCGCCACATACAAATAAAACGAAAGCTTAGCCCGCAGAACTCTAGATTCGGTAACTCTGCTAAAATAACACGAGGCACCTCAAAACAAGCTACAATAGAGAAGCCCATAGAAGCAAACAGATTTGCACATAATTCCATTAACAAAGGGAAATATTCATGAAACTAAAGTTCAGACTAATACGGAAGCAAACTACAGAATTCTGTCAAAGTATCTAAACGACAATAATAAAAACTTCTACACGTACCAATTAAAAAGCAGTAAGGGCCAGCAAGTAGTACTAAAAGGTATCGAGCCGGAAGTAACACCAGATGAAGTTACAATAGCACTGATGGAGAAAGGTTTTAATGTAAAAAATGTTAGTAACATTTTGAATAGAGAAAGAAAGCCACAACCTCTTTTCAAGGTAGAACTTGAACCCGAAACCAAATCCAAGCCTCTGAAAAAAAATGAAGTGCATCCAATTTTTACTCTCCAGTTCCTACTACACCGCAGAATTACGGTAGAGGAGCCGCATAAAAGAAATGGACCGGTGCAGTGTAATAATTGTCAGGAATATGGCCACACAAGGTCTTATTGCACGCTTCGTCCAGTATGCGTTGCTTGTGGAGACCTTCATGAATCTCACAAATGCCCAAAAAATAAAGAGGATCCCAGCAGCAAAAGTGCGGAAACTGTGGAGGCAACCATACGGCTAACTACAGGGGCTGTCCAGTCTACAAGGAACTGAAAAGTCGTACACACCAAAGAGTGACCACTGCTCACTCACATACACCACCTATGAAATTTACACGTAATGTCATCCCCCCTTCAGCTGTTAAATCTTTAGCCAATAATAAGGTCACCGACAAATCCGCAAGCTATGCAACTGCTCTAAAATTGGGTCTTAAAAGTACCGCTCCCACCAATCCAAGATCATCAGTTCCCCCTCATCAACCAGAAGAACCGTCTACGAACAAACTTGAAACAATGATATGTAATCTTCAACAAAGTATGATGGAATTCATGTCATTCATGCAGACAACTATGCAAGATCTTATGCGAAACCAGAACGTTTTGATTGAGCTGCTTGTTGCTCAAAAACAGACTAAATAATCAATGGCTCCACTCCGTATAGCACTGTGGAACGCAAACGGCGTCTCACAGTGCAAACTCGACTTAACTCAGTTCCTTATTAATTACCATATCGATGTAATGCTACTCGCAGAAACTCATCTTGCAAATAAATATAATTTTAAAATTCGAGGCTATCTATTCTACAACACGAATCACCCAGACGGGAAAGCTCATGGAGGCACTGGGATTCTGATTAGAAATCGCATCAAGCACTGCTTCCACAACAGCTTCGCCACTAACTTCATGCAAGCTTCATCAATAGATGTGCAAATGGATTCCCGATCTTTAAAGCTTGCCGCCGTATACTGTCCTCCTCGATTCACAATATCAGAATCCCAATTCATGGAATATTTCAACTCTCTGAGCGAACAATTTATAGCAGCAGGAGACTTCAATGCCAAGCACACGCACTGGGGATCTCGACTTGTGACTCCTAAGGGAAGGCAGTTGTACAATGCAATAATAAAAGCAAGCAACAAGCTAGACTGTGTGTCACCTGGGACACCTACATATTGGCCAACAGATCCTAGAAAACTGCCAGACTTGATAGATTTTGCAGTCACAAAAAACATTCCTCGCAACCTGATAAGTGCCAACTCCTTACCAGATCTATCGTCCGATCACTCGCCTGTACTTCTTCATCTAAATCTACATCCAATTGCGGTAGATAAACCATTCAGACTAACAACGAATAAAACCAATTGGCTTAAGTACAAAAAATATGTAAGTTCGCACATTGAGTTGAATCCACGTCTGAATGACGAAGCTGATATCAACTTATCCACAAACACTCTTGAATCCGTCTTGGTCGCAGCAGCTCGCGTATCAACTCCACAAACCCCAAAAACATCGTACAATAATAGATACACGAACGTTGAAATAGAGCAGCTCGTTCTAGCAAGGCGATTCACGGCGAGAATGGCAATCCAACAGATCACCAACCGCAAAACAAAGGCTAAAAGACGCTACAGAGAGGCTCTCAGCTGCACTTCGTCATGAAGAAGAAGGGTCGCAAAAACACTACATAGAACAGTTATCCCCAATGAGCTCCACGTTCCCACTTTGGAGAGCACCCTCATCTCTCTGCGCACCAATCGAATCTGCAATGCCAATAAGGACATCCACAGGCAACTGGGCTCGAAGCGACGAAGAAAGAGCCGTCAGATTCGCAGAGCATCTTCAAAATGTATTTCAGCCCAACACATCATCAAACGGGATCTCACTGTCAGCAACATCAGATATCGACACATCAACGTATGAACCTATTGTATTAAGGCCACATGAGTTACTCAAAATCATAAACATACTCAACCCAAAAAAATCTCCAGGATGCGACCTAATATCACCAAAAATGATTATTGAACTTCCTCTCTGTGCTGTTCGAGCTATTTGCCAGCTCTTCAATGCAATAACGAGACACGGACACTTTCCAGAGAGATGGAAAAAGTCGATAATTATAATGATACCAAAACCTGGCAAAGACCGCACAATTGCTTCATCATATAGACCAATTAGTTTACTAACGTGTCCATCAAAACTCTTTGAAAAATGCTTCTTGGCACACATTACCCTATATCTCAGAACACACAGCAAAATCCCTATTCATCAATTCGGTTTTCGAGAAAAACACGGAACCATTGAGCAAGTCAACCGCATAACCTCAGAAATCCGAAATACATTCGAACAAAGGGAGCACTGCACTGCGATATTTCTGGACGTATCACAAGCTTTCGACAGGGTATGGTTAGAAGGTCTAATGCACAAAATTATAGAAATGCTCCCAACCAACACACACAAACTTCTAAAGTCATACCTATACAACAGGAAATTCTCAGTAAGATGTAATTCAGCCATGTCCGATGACTACACAATTAGAGCCGGAGTTCCTCAAGGCAGCGTGCTTGGACCAACACTCTACCTTATCTACACTGCGGACATCCCAACGAGCAGGAATCTAGCCACATCCACTTTTGCAGATGACACAGCGATCCTAAGCCGCGCGAGATGCCCCAAGCAAGCAACGGCGCAACTTGCTACACATCTGGTGGCAGTGGAGAAATGGCTATCCGACTGGCGAATCAAAGTTAACGAACAAAAATGCAAGCACGTAACGTCCACTCTTAACAGGCAAGACGTCCCTCCACTTACTAACAACCCAGTGGTTCCCATAGCAAATGTAGTAACATATCTTGGCGTACACCTCGATAGACGGCTTACCTGGCGCAGCCACATTGAAGCCAAAAGAAAGCTCAAATCCAACAGCCTTCACTGGCTTATCAATAGCCGTTCGCCCCTTAGCTTGGACTACAAGGTACTCCTATATAACACCGTCTTGAAACCAATCTGGATGTACGGCTCCCAGTTGTGGGGGAATGCCAGTAACAGCAGTGTGGATATAATGCAACGAACTCAGTCAAAAATTCTCAGAACCATCACCGGGGCCCCGTGGTACGTTCGGAATGAAAACATCCACAGGGACCTTCACATACCACTCGTCAGAGAAGAGATAGCACAAATCAAAACAAAGTACTACAACAGGCTATCAGTACATCCAAATCATCTCGCGAGAGCCCTCACGCGAGTTTCCAGCAGTTCTCGTCTTCGCCGCAACGACCTCCCAATCCAGCGCTAATTATTAGGACCACGTAGTCTCTATTCAGTTCAAAACAAACTGTTAGATATTGTATTCTCTTAAGATTTGCAACCTTATTGTTAGACTCTTAAAGAGTGATCCAATAAAAACAAACTAAGCTTAAAAAAAAAAAAAAAATCCCAGTTTAGTACTTTAAGTGAAAAATTTATGAAATTCTTTTGTACGGATTCTATGCGGTCTTGATGAACTTCAAATTGGGGACTTCAGACACATGAATCATACTCCAGTATAGGAAGGACCAAAGAAATGAATAATGTTTTGGTTATAAAGGGGTCATTTAATTCTTTTGACCACCTTTTAAGGACTCCTTTAGCCTTATTAACCATTAAGGAAATATGGTCGGAAAATTTTAGTTTGATGTCTAATAAGATGCCGAGATCATTAACCTGGGTTATTTCTAAGGTTTTTCTAAGGCAATCCCATTAATAGAATACGTAGCTTGCAGAGGGCAAGAACGATAAAAAGACATATGCTTGCATTTTGATCCATTAAGTATTAGATCGTTAGCTAAATACCATTTTTAAAAGTTATCAAGGTCAGACTGAAGACTGCATTGGACAGAGATGGATTTGTACTAAAGACAAAGCTTTACATTATCTGCGTACATAAAAACTAGAGAGTTCGTTAAAGCAGGGGGCAAGTCGTTTATAAAAATCGTAAATAATAACGGGCCAAGATGACTTCCTTGAGAGACGCCAGATGTAGCATGAACCAGACGGGACTGTATGTTTTTAAATAAGACTCTTTGTGTCCTTCCATTTAAGTAGCTGGAGATCCACTTTAAAAGGTCTATAGGAAAACCCAGCATATTCAGTTTACTCAACAAGAGTGAGTGATTACCTGAATCACATGCTTTGCTGAAGTCTGTGTAAATTACATCGGTTTGATATTCCTTACAAAAGCCATCTATGACAAAGGATGTCAACTCCAGTAAATTTGTGGGGGTGGAGCGACGCTTTATAAAGCCATGCTGACAAGGAGAGATAATCGAAGGTGTTGCAAATAAGGGGTAATTAATTTTTCGAATAACTTTCGAATTGCCGACAACTTAGAGATGCCTCTAGTTGGGAGCCTCGGACTTTTTCCCTTTTTTTATGTAGGGGAATTATGAATGATTCCTTTCAATTTAGGGGAAAAATCGAGGTTTCCAAAGATAAGTTGAAAATTCTTAGAAGAGGTTTGCACAGAGCCCTGGCGCAGTATTTTAGCACACAGCCTAGTACTCCTTCGGGGCCTGGCGAATAAATGGGTTTTACCCTTAAAAGACCAGACAATAAGTTGTTCTCAGAAAAAAACGGACAGAAAATAAGATTTGCTGCTTGAGTGTTATATGCGTAAGGCTGATCAGCCAATTTAGGCGGAGAATAAGTTGTTTGAAACAATTCTGCGAATAGATCGGCAATGGCCTGATCAGAAGGCGCAGAGGAATTTCCAAACGTAAGCAGGTGTGAAAAAGATACATGTTTACGCTTAGTGCTTACAAAATAATAAAACTGCTTTGGATCCTGAGAAAATTGTATCCGGCAGCGGTCAAGTAAATTCCTATAACATTCAGCGTTATGCACGGTAAAATTAGACCGAACTAGTAGATATCTTGAAAATCAATACTTCTGCAGGTTTTTTTTATATTTAAGTAAAAGCTTATTTTTTATATTTTTTAGGTTAGTGAGGCACCTTGTAAACCAAGGAGGATTTTTTGAAGCGGACGGATATTTCCCTGGCACACATAAGTCAAAAAATGTATTTAAAGTACAATAAAATTTTTCTAAAGTGACGTTAAGATCAGTGCATGCCAGAATATCGGACCAATCGTATGTATCGTATGTATGTTTGTAAGGCTATTAAGTTTCTGAAAATCAGCTTTACGGAAGCAGCGAATCTTATTTGCCACGCATAGAGACATCTGATCGTTACCAGGAATAGCTTCGATAGAGAACTCCAGCGTGAGGTGATATGAATCCTCTGGGGTTGAAAGAGGAAAAGCTCTGGAGAGAGCGGTACCATCAGGATCAGATACAAAACATAAGTCTAAAAGCCGACCTAACGAATTTCAAACATGGTTAATCTGACCTAGGGACATGTCAAACCTGCCCGTGGTAAAGTCATGGTGAGTGGTTGGTCGGTGGTTCCGATATGGGGAAGTTTAACTCCCACTGGTTTTAACTTTTTTAATTCTGCAGTACTAGGCTGAGGTTCTTGGCCGAAGATGTTCTCTGGCCAAAAACTGGGTGAAGAAATCGTCTTGAACATCAGTGCGGGCACACTAATCTTGAAAGAAGACGTGCGCCGTGTATAATTATCGTGTATAATTATAATTATAATTTATATCGGCTTTTGTTTTGGCTTTGATATACGCCGAGATATCAATCTCTGAAGTATCAGAGGCAAGCCGAGAAACAAATATATGTTTCGATGGAGGAATCACCTGTAAGGGCTTTGGTGTCGCAGGTACGAGAACTGCAGCATCTGTGGAATACCCTTTTGGGTGACTCTAATGGGGGTTTCGTTAAGTAGACAATTGCTAATTTTCCCTGAGAAATTCGGACTAATGTTTCTCAGCTCTAACCCTTGGGGTGGTCAGAGATATGGCCGGCTGCATTAATGTCGGCTGAGCAGGCTGAGGCGGATCAGAAAAAGCGGATTTCTTACGCTTAGGAGACTCATTTAGCAGCTGAAGGCCATTATACTGAGTGTCAAGCGCACAGAGCTAGTCATTGATTTTACGAAAACCAGTGATCAACTCTTTAAATCCATTTTTGGTCTGTCTCATGAACGATCTCATGTCGCCTTGCACAGCACGACAATTTTCACAGCAATAATGTATACCAGACCTACGGGAAATGGCATCCGAAACTGAGGCAGTGAACCCGGCACACTTGGCGTGTACGACGTTCTCACATAGCCCGCAATGGATAATAGGCTGGGATGCGGAAATTGTCTTGTTACAAGACTTCATAGCGCAGACAAGATTCAATTCCATATTTTTTAAAAAATAAAACAAAATTAATATATAAACAAGAAAGGAAAGCTAACTTCGGGCGGAGCCGAAGTTTATATACCCTTGCAGTTAAAACCGGATATATATCGCAAACATCGGATATAGTTGGCAGATCCTTATGATTACATCATAATAAAACCAATTTACTAAAATACAAAATCTTAAAAAAAGTTCCAAGCTTCTATCTTCAAAAATACGAAAGTTGATATTTCTACCAAGTACCATTTCCGATCGTTCAGTTATATGGCAGCTATAGGATATAGTCGGCCGATCCTAATGAAATTTGGTAGGTCGGATCAACTGGCCAATAATAGAATCTGTATTAAGTTTCAGCTTTCTATCTTCAAAAACACGAAAGTTGGGTCATTTCCGATCGTTCAGTTATATGGCAGCTATAAGATATAGTCGGCCGATCCTTATGAAATTTGGCATGTCACAATAATTTGCCAAAAATAGCTCTCATGTCAAATTTGAACTCTCTAACTCTAAAAACACCAAAGTTATACCATTTCCGATCAATCAGTTATATGGCAGCTATAGGATATAGTCGGCCGATCCGGGCCGTTCCGACTTATATACTGCGTGCAAAGAAAAGAAGGGTGTGTGCAAAGTTTCAAGACGATAGCTTCAAAACTGAGAGACTAGTTCGCGTAGAAACGGACAGACAGACAGACAGACGGACAGACGGACAGACGGACATGCTCATATCAACTCAGGAGGTGATCCTGATCAAGAATATATATACTTTATAGGGTCGGAGATGTCTCCTTCACTGCGTTGCACACTTTTGGACAAAATTATAATACCCTCTGCAAGGGTATAAAAAAAGTTAAAAAATACTATACCTTATACCACTGTGCCAAATAGGAAGCCGAAGCGGGAGCTTTGGAGAGTGAAAAAGAAAAATGCAGAAATACAGATAAGACGGGCAAGAAGCAGAGCTGAGCTATGCTTGGAATTGAATTTAGATACATTATTAATTCGACTCCAAATATACCACAGCACTCGCAAAGCGATACGGTTTAAGCTTAAGATTCTTAAGATTCTCAATATATTCAATTCACAAGTAAGTAAACACCGGTTTACCAATATTTATCATAAACGCAGTGCGCACAAAAAAAAAAGACGACACGAAAACATGCTTAAGAGAAAGAGAGGGAAGTGAAAGCCTAAAGTAGAATAATTATAAAACCATTAATAATTATAATATATAGTTATTATATTAAAAATAAAAGCCGAACTTTAAGTTCTATTCCAAAATATATCGGGAATGAGAACCAAGTCCCGGATGGTATTCCTCAATTTTTCTGCCTGCGATTTTGATTTAATCATCCTTTTAATGTAATCATGTAATGTAATCATGATGTAATCAATCATCCTCAATGAAAAATTTAGCTCCTCTGAGTTCTTCGAGCCTAACTTGTACCATGTATTTCGAAAAGACCGAGATGGATACAGTACCCAGTGTGGGCGAGGTGGTTGTGTAATCATCGCTATCCGTCAATCTCTTAAGGCTACACCACTGCGCCTTCCGGTGGCCGACCCTCTACTGGATCAGCTTTCCGTTTCAATCCAGGGCGTCCATGACCTGTTCGTCATAATGGCATTTAGTATATATCATGCGCATATGGAAAATATCCCTAATGTCGGACCCCACCGCCTTGATGGTAGCTGGTGATTTGAACTTAAGCTCCATTGTCTGGTCTTGGGACCCGTAATCTCCCTGCATGCTACCTAGCAACGTTCACCAGAGCTATGAAATTGTAGTTTTAGATGATATTTTTAGTCTGGGCCTCTCCCAAAGAAATACTCTTTTTAATGATTTATCCAAAATTCTTGATCTTATGTTTTTAAATAACGTGGTTAATAGTAAAGTTGAATTATGCAATGTACCATTAATTCCATGTGATATGCACACAAGCCGTTAGCCGTTAGTAATTCATATTGAGTTTTATAGTTTTCTTCCTTCTGCTTCACCCATTCCATATTATCATCTGAATGATACTAGCTTTTCACTTATTAATGCCTCTATTTCAGCCTCTGATTGGGTTTCCCTTTTTTTCGGATGGTCAATCGATGATTTTTATACTAAGTTCTTGGTTGCCCTTTTTAATATCATTGATACTTATGACCCTGTGAGTTTACGAAGATCCTATAGGCTTCAATGGTATACAAAAGACTTAAAAAAGGGATTAGCATTACAAAAGATTTATAATGTCAGGGGAGTCTCGAGCGGGAGAGCTGTAGCGACAATTTAAGCGGGAATTTGATTTCCTTGATAAGTTCCTCTACAATTAGTATATATCGAAGTATATATCGATGTCGAAGATAGCCTTCGATCCAATCCTAAAGCTTTTCGGTTTGTTAACAGCAAAAAGTCAAAACCTTCATCCATATGTTATCGTAATTTAGCAGCCGACTCGTATTAGGGCGTTTCTGATCTTTTTGCAAAATACTTTGCCGATAACTTGGAGCCAAAGGTTCTTTGGAGTGATAATGAAACTCTTCTTAGCATTGAGCCTTTTCTCAATGTGAGTAATATGGACGTATTGGACTGTGACCTAGTTGAAGCCACAGAACATTTTACCGAGTCGCACACACCTGACTTGGATGGTATCTCCCCATTTTTTCATAAGAGGAGTATTGCTTCCCTTTCTACTCCTCTTCAACTGCTGTTCTCCTTGTCGCTCTAATCTGGTAGATTCCCCTATCGGTTGAAGATTACTTCAGTAACGCCTATTTACAAAAGTGGCAGTAGGTCTGATGTTACCAACTATCGACTTATAGCCAAAATCGCTAAGTCGCTAAAATTGCAACGTCGCTAAGATACTGGAGCGGATAGTAACTAAAAAATTGACGTTTCTGGCTCGTAATTTTATATCCCCCAACCAGCATGGTTTCTTGCCTGGGAGGTCCACTACAACTAATTTGGCGGTCTTCTCTAAGCACTGCTTTGAAGCTTTTGAAAACCGACTTTAGGTTGATGCCATTTACACTGACTTCTCCAAAGCCTTCGACCAAATGTGTCATGCTGCCCTTCTGGCTAAATTATATAAATTTTGTATTTATTCCTGCTACTTTTCTTACACTTTCTTTTTGAAAGTTTTTGTATTAATTACACCCCGTCCATACACGCCGTTTCTTTTTACAGCGTGGGGAGATTGTAGTTTGTTTTATTTGCAGGAGAGATTCAGCAATTGTGCGAAAAGTTTTAGCAGCGACGTAGCGCAGATATTCCTCTGTCTGTTCGTCTGTCTGTTTCTACACGAACTAGGCTCTCAGTTTTAGGGCTGTTAAAACGACTTTAAACTTTGCACAAACTATTCTTTCCTTTGCGCGCAGTATATAAGTCGGAACGGCAGGAATCGGATGAGTACTACCTTCAGCTGTCATATAACTGATTGATTTGAAATTCCATAACTGGAATTTTTAGAGTTAAGCAGTTTAAATAGTCGATGGGTTTTAATTTTTGTCCAATAGATCCTACCTACCAAAATTTCATAAGGATTAGGGCACTAAACAATCGGAAATGACCCAATTTGTATTGTAATAAATTGGATGTATAATAAAATTCTCGTACGGGTCAGCCAATTTCATCCTGTATTTGTGATTTATATTATGAATTCAGCGGCGCCCGAAGATAGCTTTCCTTTTTTGTTTTAATTATTTATTTATTAAGTGAAAAATCCGTATAACAATGAAGTATCTTAACATCATTGTAAGGATATTTTAATATCTAAGATTATAGTTTTGGGAAAACCTATAAAATTATTAATTAAAATAAAAGCCGAGCTGACTATTGGACCGAGTAAGGACATTCGATAAATCATTTGAAAGATACTGCATCACAGATCATTTTAACCGTTTTTTAATAGTCTACTCGTCTAAAAAGTTATTCGTATTCAATTTTTATTTTGAATTTTAATACCCTTGCAGAGGATATTATAATTTTGGTCAAAAGCAGTGACCCAACTTTCGTGTTTTTGAAGCTGAAACTTAGTACAGATTATGTTTTTGGTCCGATAATTCGACCTACAAAATTTCATAACGATCGGCCGACTTTGTCTAACTGCCATATAACTGAACGATCGGAAATGGGTTTTGGTAGAAATACCAACATTGCAATGCATTGGTATTTTTGAAGATAAAAGTTTGGGACTTTTTTTTAGATTTTGTATTTTAATAAATTGGGTGTTTTTAACATATTTTCATAAGGATCGGCCAACTTTATTCGATGTTAGCGTTATATATCCGGTTTTAACTGTAGGGTATATCAACTTCGGTTCCGCCCGAAGTTAGCTTTCCTTTTTTCTGAGTTAGAATCCGAATTTTTTTCTTGAGCATTGTAGGCCAAAAGAAGATTTTGGCCTTCAATCTCAAAGGAAACTGCTTGCTGGAGCTATTGGCCGAGCTTTTGGAAAAGATTGTAATTAGTGGATCTGACGATACTAACAATAAATCCAAAAGATCCTCCATCCAAAAAATACTCCAAAAATTTCTTAAATCTTTGTTTCGGGCTTCTAAGGATTCTTCTGACATCATTCCGATCGGACTTAACATCTATTCGATTTTTTCCATCTTTTAGAAAGAAAAATTATTGCAAAATTTTTCGCAAAAATTATTAATGGTACATTTTATAGATGTCCATCTCCGAACATTTGTATTTATCAACTATATCGCTCAAAATGTGATCAAACACTGCAGAACTCTTCTTTGTGGCTTCTGCTTCCCCATGACATACTGCAAACCACAAATATACCTTCACAAAGATTTCCTCTACAGAAGTTGAAATGTGTTATAACAAGAAAGGAAACCTAACTTCGGGCGGAACCGAAGTTGCTATACCCCTGCAGTTAAAACCCGATATATAACGCAAACATCGAATATAGTTGGCCGATCCTTATGAGAATATGTTAAAAACACCCAATTTATTAAAATACAAAATCTAAAAAAAGTCCCAAACTTTTATCTTCAAAAATACCAATGCATTGCAATGTCGGTATTTCTACCAAAACCCATTTCCGATTGTTCAGTTATATGGCAGCTATAAGATATAGTTGGCCGATCGTTATGAAATTTTATAGGTCGAATTATCTGATCAAGAATATAATCTGTAGTAAGTTCCAGCTTTCTATCTTCAAAACACGAAAGTTGGGTAATTTCCTATCGTTTAGTTATATGGCAGCTATAGGATGTAGTCGTTCGATCCTTATGAAAGTTGATAGGTTGGATCAACTGACCAAAAATAGAATCTCTAGTAAGTTCCAGCTTTCTATCTTCAAAAAACACGTTCGATCCTTATGAAATTTGGCATGTCGTATTATTTTGCAAAAATAGCAAAAAAAATTTGAAAATTGTAAAATTTGAACTCTCTTATTTTCAAAACACCAAAGATATACCGTTTCCGATAAATCAGTTATATGGCAGCTATAGAATATAGTTGACCGATCCCGGTCGAAGGGTGTGTGTAAAGTTTCAAGTGGATAGCCTTAAAACTGAGAGACTAGTTAGCGTAGAAACTGATAGACGGACAGACGGACATGCTTATATCAACTCAGGAGGTGATCCTGATCAAGAATATATATAATTTATAGGGTCGCAGATGTCTCCTTCACTGCGTTGCACACTTTTGTCCAAAATCATAATACCCTCTGCAAGGTTACAATAACTAAAAAACCACCTAAGTCAAAATTCATAAACATCACAATATGTATACATAATTGGTTGGTATACATTAGGGTGGGTCAATTTTTTTTTGAATCTACGAAGAATTCTAAGAAAATTTCACTATGAAATTTTCAAATAAATATATTTGTATCAAATAAATTCCTAGGTCGCACCGTGAAGCTAAAAGATTTCACATAATCAGATGTTCATAAGGTATTTCGAGGTATTTAAGGCATGTTAATGTATTTAAAAAAAACATACGCATTTTCAAATTATGTTGGAGTCAATTCTGATTGATGTTTTTACAAAAAAAATTTAAAATTGATGTGAAACTTCTTTAGGCGCGTCGGGGGCCCCAAGGCAGATTGAAAATAGGCGAGTGAAACAGTAAGTTCGGAGCGTTACCAAAAACCGTCAAATGTCGCTTCGTGTTTCGTGTCAAATTTTAACTCTAACACCAAAAACACCAAAATTATACCATTTCCGATCAATCAGTTATATGGCAGCTATAGGATATAGTCGGCCGATTCCGGTCGTTCCGACTTATATACTGCGTGCAAAGTAAAGAAGGATGTGTGCAAAGTCGATAGCTTTAAAACTGAGAGACAAGTTCACGTAGAAACAGACAGACAGACGGACAAAGGGACAGACGGACATGCTCATATCAATTCAGGAGGTGATCCTGATCAAGAATATATATACTTTATAGGGTCGGAGATGTCTCCTTCACTGCGTTGCACACTTTTGGACAAAATTATAATACCCTCTGCAAGGGTATAAATATATCACAGAAATGTACGAATGTGGGATTTTGAATACATAACCTTGTTAGCGTGTGGGTTTGAATAGAAAATTCCCTAAACTCGTAATTAATACACAGCTCCGGTAAATTGGTTTATCGCGTACTTTCTGTCATCAATACGCTTTTTAATCGGAATATAAAATTGATTGAAACAAACAAATATGGAAACCTGAATTCAACACGAGAGAGGGGGAGATATCTAAACCGGGGCTCGCATGCATGGAAAAACCAACTTAGAAGTTTCACTTTTGCCGTGCGTGAGTCTGACACACACAGGTTTTTTTTTTTTTAATTTATTAAACTTATAATTTTTTTTAATTATACAAAATGAGCCAAACCAGCCATGTACTGAGCCTCATATAAGAAAGTAGGAGCAATGCGTCTGTAACATTTTAACGAAGTAAGGTATGGGTCTGAAAATTGAAATATATATTCAAAGGCATTTTAAGCAACTTAAGGGGAGGTTCTTTTGGATTTTTCCGAAAATTAAGCAAACTTTGAGAATGGATTGCGGAAAAATGAAAAGAACATACGAACTTATACTTTTAAACTTTTGATTCGTTGTTTATTAACGATTAAAAAAAAATATTCAATATTCAGGAAATTCAAAATGGCGGCTTCAAAATGGCGGATCTCGTCGACCATTATTTTTCTGCTTTGTCGAGTGTAGGGCCTCTGGTAGTGAACGGAAATTAGGAATGTATATAATTTATTAAAAAATTGATGGAATTTCCTACGCCTTATACCTAACGACAATTAATTTTGGTAAAAATTAACCAATTTCATGGACGTTTAAAAAAAAAAATTGACAATTTTTTTTTTTTACTTTGATCTCGTTTAAAAATTATAAGTAAACAATTTTGTATGCCAATTAGGTATAAGGTATAAGGCATACAAAAAAGTGTGTACTTTGAAACATTTTTTGAATGAAGCAAATCGGATCAATAGAACGAGCCCTGTGCGCGACAAGAGGTTTGAAAACATGGTTCCGAGAAAAACGCGTTTAAAGTTTTTAGAAACTTTGCCTTTAGATAGCTTTCTTGTTATCATGGGTATGTTTGAAACGCTCTAGCTCAAGAAATACGCGTCGCATCGAAATATCCCTTGGCACGTATATTCTACACATATTTAACTTTCATTTTATTAAAAAAAAAAAAAAAAAAGGATTTTTTCAAAAAATCCAAAAGAACATCCCCTTAATAAAAGTAGGCGTGGCATGATAAAAGGCGGAATTAAATTTAATTTTATTTATTTTTTACTAATTAATAAAAAAAATTTAAAAAATTTTATTTAAAAATAAAAAAAAATTTTAAATTTTTATCGTTGTTGTCTGTACATTAAAAAATAAATAAAATCAAAAAATGGAAAGTAATAAACAGAAAATAAAATCCACGACTCTAGATAACTTAAGAAGAAGATTGAGTGTCAGATTAAAAAGCATTCGCCGGTTAGAGGAACGTTTGGAAGCTTGGTCAGTTCCTTCAGAAGAGACCGAGCTAGAGTGCAGACTTCATATTTTAAATGAAACAATTTTAAAGGCAAATGAGTTGCAAGACCAGATCAAGCAATTAGATGAGGAAGATGAATTTGGAGCTGAGTTAGAAGAATTAGAGATAACAACTAAGGCAAGGCAAGTGATGTCTTTATTAAATGCCTTTACTGTAGCTGAAGAGTCCACACCAGCTACTACAACTTCTGCAGCCCCAACTCGAGCTCGACTTCCCAGTTTGCCATTGCCAAAATTCAGTGGAAACTATTCGGAGATTAAATATTTTATGTATGTATATTTTATGTATATATGTATCTTCGAGACATTAGTAGACAAGGATGTAAACATTCCTGTTATCGAAAAATTTTATCATTTAATTTCTTGCCTCTCTGGTGAAGCCTTACGAACTATCAAGGCATTCCAAGTCACAGAGAGTAATTATGACAAAGCTATTGCTAGTCTGAAAAGAGTTTACGATAACGAATGTCTCATCTTTGCGAACCAAATAAGCAAATTATTTAGCCCTCCGAAAGATTCCCTGCCGTCTGCGTAGTCGTTGGAAAGTCTCATCGGCACAGTGTCATCCAGTGACCAGAGAAAAATGGAAAGAGTCACTGGATTATGAGGAATTGCTGCTGTGGTCTGATTTCGAAAAAATATGAAATCGTAGGTACAATCGTAACACCTGTCCGCTGAAGAGACTGGCAAGTAGTTCGTTGGCTTGCTCCGCTTACAACAAACAAGCTTGAAGTTATTGCAACGCACAAGTTAAGTGCGTCAAGTCAGCCTCACTAAAAATTGTCTGCGAAAAGATAAGGTTGCGAAGTGTAAATCGACTAGGTGTCAAATTTGTGCAAGATCGCACCACAAACTTCTGCACCGATTTACTGTGACCGAAAATAACTTGGCGTTGCCACCACCAAATGAAAATCCTCCTCCAGCGCTACATGTTGATGGCCCTTCTACGTCACATGCTTTGCATGCGTCATCCCTAGAAAGGGATTTGTTAGCGACGTCGATCTAGAACTAAAAATGGCCCGAGCAATACTTGACTCTGGGTCACAAATGAACTTCATTACTGAAGAACTTGCTCAACGCTTACATATCCGTAGGGAGGAATCGTGTATCAACATGCGTATATCATCAATTGGTCAAGCTAACTCCCAGGTTAAGAAAAAAATACACCCTGTAGTGAAGTGAACAATTAATGGTAGTGAGTTTCCTTTCGACTTTTGGATTTTGAGAACTATCTCGGGTTATCACCCTGACCAGTCAGTGAACGTGAAAAACTTATCATGGAACTTGCCCTTAGCAGACCCATATTTTTATAGACCTCAGCAGATAGGCATGTTAATTCGAGCTAAGTCATTTTTCGAACTTTTGTCCGTTGGGCAAATAAAACAAGGTCCAAACCATCACATCCTCCAAATAACTCACCTTGGATGGATAGTAACGTGAAAATATAAGGCTAATACCTCAACTCCTCAACAGCCTGTCTCTGTCAATTTAAAAAAATTCTGGAAGAAGAAGTACCAACTTTTAAAAAGCTTTTGTTGGCAATTGTATTGCCTTCTGGTCAATTCGAATTCTTCCATTTAAATCGGATCCAAGCGTTTTGGCAAACTCGTTCGAGGTAGCCAAACGCCGTTTTTTGTCGCTCGAGAGAAGATTATCTCGAGATCCGAATTTAAAGAAAATGTATGTGGAATTTATGGAAGAATACGATCCTTGTCCCCTACGAGCAATGATGTTCTTGCTACTTCACACTACGTCATACCCCATCAGTGTGTCTTGCGGCCTGAAAGCACATCGACCAAATTACGGGTCGTGTTTTATGCGTCTTGTAAGATATCAACACAGAAGTGCCTAAACGATTTGTTAATGGTTGGTCCTACAATCCAGGAAGAGTTGTATTCAACTTTTCTTCGGTTCCGGCTGAACAAATTCGCTCTGATAGCCGACATAAAAAAGATGTATCGATAGGCGATACCAGTTGATAGTGTCGAGGAAAGACCCATCAGACATATGGCACTGCGCCAGCCCCATTCCTGGCCATAAGGTGTTTGAAGAGGTTGAGTGAATCTGTGAAAATACATTTCCTCGAGCTGCCGAAGTTATTGGGTCCGACTTTTACGTCGACGACATGTTAACGGGTGCTGGTTGCATTGAGGAGCTAAAGACAATTAAGTCTGAAGTAACTCAGGTTCTTCAAAACGCTGGGTTTGAATTGAGCGAGTGGTTTCAATTGAGGCGAATTGAGGCGATTGAATTGAGGCGAGTGGTTTTCAAACTCGCCTGAAGTTACTGCATCCGAGAGCACGGTTAAGCCAATAACACTTTCGGACTCAGAACTGACTAAAGCATTAGGAATCGCTTGGGTTCATAAAAAAGATGTGCTTTATTTTGAAATTGATGCTTCAGTCATGGGTCAAAGGGCGACCAAGCGGAACATCCTTTCATTGACATCGAAGCTATTTGTTTGTTTTAAAGAGATCCTATTGCAGGAACTTTGGCTAAACAAGCTAGATTGGGATGAGTCCATTCCACTGCACTTATAAACAGCGTGGAACAAAATACAAATTGCCTTGTCGCAATTGTCTCAATTCCGAGATTCGTGTTTACCGAGCCGATGTCACCGATTTAAATTCATGCCTTTTCTGACGCATCGATGAGAGCCTATGGAGCCTGCGTCTATACTCGTTGCGAATATGCAGAAGGTATTAAAGTTTCATTGTTGACGGCAAAGTCCAAAGTAGCGCCGCTCAAGACAAAGACGCTCCCCCGTCTTGAGTTATGTGCCGCTCACCTTCTGGCAGATCTCTGCCGCAAGATAAAGCCTCTAATAAAAGTTCCGATCAAACGAAGTGTATCTTGGTCGGATTCAAATGTAACTCTTCGTTGTATTCGTTCCCATCCATCGTCGTTGCCAACGTTCGTATCGAATAGAGTAGCTGAAATTCAAGAGTGGTCAGATGATAGCACGTGGCGGCATGTACCAACTAAACAGAACCCGGCAGATTTAGTGACCAGAGATGGAGACATAGAGGAGACTGTAAAATCGATCTGGTTTACAAGCCCATAATTTTTAAAGAAACCGGAAGATAAGTGGCCAACGAGCCCCCGGTTTAATCTGTCACCAGAACTTCTACAGATGGAAGCAAAAAGAATGCGGTTGGACTAACCGCAATCGTCTCTATTTCACATTTATTGGAAGTGATAGAGGGATATTCCTCTCACCGAAAACTGCTGCGAGTGTTTGTTTATATTTTCCGCTTTATAGGGAAAGAAAAAAATTAAAAAACCGAAGAAATTAGTAGTGAATTCTGATATTTTTCCCTCACCTGTCGAATATAATGAAACCGTTAAGAAAATAGTCGAAATAGTCCAAGAGCACGAGTATCAAGAAGTATCAAGAAATAGAAAAGATCCGGAAAAATTTAAGTGTTAGCCCTAGTCTACAAAAGCCACATGGGCGGACTGGGCATGTGTGAAGTCTGCAAAAAACTCCTACGGGCGGTAGGGAACGCCAGGCTGACCGCGAAGGATCTGCAGACCGTCCTCGTTTGAGTCGAGGCCGCCCTGAACTCACGACCCCTGGGGGCTCTGAGTCAGGACCCCAGGAAAGGCGAGGCGATTACTCCCGGGCACCTGTTGACAGGCAGGCAGCTCATCGCCCTACCAGCACCACGGACCCCGGACCAGGGTCTAACGTGCTCGCGGCGATGGCGGCTTGTCTCGTCAATCAAGCAAATGTTTTGGCAGCGATGGTCCCGGGAGGACGTCTTGGGCCTACAGGGCGAGCTGGTCTTAATTGCGAAGGATCACCAGCCGCCGCAACAATGGCTCACTAGAAGGGTCGGAGCAAGGAGTTTAGGAGATAAGTCCATAAGCTGGTTCAGCTGTCAGTTAGTTGAAGCCGGATGGAGGCCTTGAACCGGGCCATGGGATACGCTTGTTTAATTAATTTTTGAAGTTGTTTGAATTTGAATTTTATTGTTTACTTGAATTTGTTAGTTATTTCTAGTTATGTAGTTATCTAAATCTAGAATAAAATAGCTTAGGGTGAAGCGGGAGCGAAAGCTCATATTCGCTCTTGACCAAATTCGCCCCGCTTCGCCGCGATAAATAAGTTATGCTTACAGTGGCGGATTTAAGGAAAGAGGCCCAGTGGACAACATTTTTTCAGGGCCCCACTTTCGTCGGGGGGCCCAGTGGGCAAGCCCCCCTTGCCCACCTGTTAAATTCGCCACTGTATGCTTAAGGTTAGAGCAAAATATAGCTAGATTTATAACGTTGAAGAGGCCACATCTTTCGTTTCTTTCTTATTTAGCGTTTAACATTTAGCAGCCACCAGATTATTTTTTATTTGTTTATCGTCTTGTGAGAGAAAAAATTTTCTCGTTCAACAGTCGTTTAAGGGGGGACATCTGAGTAGAGTTTTGAAAAAATCGAAAATATTTTTGTTCGCTTAAAAATTCTTTTGGGTCTTTAAAATAACATATCAAAAGATAGAGTCCGGCCAAAGTGTCTAAGTGTCAAAATTTTCCATTCTGCGGCGATGCCTCACGATGTATATCGATATATCGATCGATGCCTCGATGTATATCCCACAGTACTTAAAACTTTAAACGCGTTTTTCTCGAAACCACTTTTTTTGAGTTGGCCGAACACATAACTTGAACAACTCTTAACCTATCGATCTAAAATTTTGACAGTATACTCAGAATACCTATGTCTATCGACACACATTTTTTTATTTTGCTTACTTTTTTTTATCAACAATTTTGTTCGTGAAAATTGAAAAATTTGTTCAATCACTCACTATTTTGCAAAAAATATCGAAAAAATCCTACGTGTGTCAATAGCCGTTGAGATACAGAAACTAACCAAACTTGATTTTTTGTTTTTGTTTTTTTTTGGGCCGCCATTTTGTTTTCGATTTGTTAAAAAAAAATTTTATTGTGTAGTTTAAATATAATATAATAAAACCCCATTTACAAATTTTCGATTAGCTGTTTTTATTTGACCAAAAAAAATTTCCAGAAAATCCGTTTTTTTTCGCCTGTTACTCAGTACTCAGTAAGCCTGTCCAAAAGTTAATAACATCTGTCAATGTTGTAGTCAATTGTGAACTGTTTCTACTTGAAAAAATAGCTTAAGATAATTGTATTAAACAAATAAGTGCCTCAAAAAAAACCTTAATGAGCGACGAATAAAAGATTGAGCGTATAAGCTTAGGAAAACAAAGAAACAACTTTATGTCGTAATTTTCAACCCGCAATACTGAAATGGAAAAATCGGACTAATGGACATATGTCATGGACATATCGCCTAAGTTGGTCGCAAGCCGACTCTTTCTCGGCCGCTCGACTTCAACGAGCCTAAGAGAGCTTTAGCTTCGCAAGCTTTAGCTTGTCTATGTCGGGCCGCCCTCTCCGTTATCGAGATCTTAAGCTTTGCGTATGTCTAATCGGGCCGCACTCTCTGTCCATATTATTAGTCATTGCTTAGCACCATAAACTGGATGATCACAATTTTTGATCCCAGTTTCATCTGCCTGCAGAGTAAATAAATTATAACATAAAAATCTTAAATTCGGTCTTTTTATTTTCGAGCGGATTTCCGTCACTGAAAACCCTCAATGACCAAACAGCGCCAAAGCGGTCCGCTACACAGTCTGGAGGATCGCAACATTCAAATGAAGAACAAGCAGGCTTATTCGCAAGCAAAAAAAAAAATAAGCTACGTCCAGAAGATCGATGAAGAAGCCGGCAGTTCCAGTAACAACATTTTTGCCCTATATCAGGAAGAAAGGCTCACACGCCCTGGTCAGCCAAATTGTAGCGTTTTGTAGCGTTTCCTACCTAATTGTAGGAAAGATGCCGTTATAGTAATTTTTATGTTGTTCCGCCTATTGAAGGGAACATTTATGAAACAAAAATTCGAACAAAAACTAAAGAGTATTTAAGAAAAACTACTAAACGTACCAAAGGTAACAAAGGAAAACGAATCCGATGATACCACGACGGAAAAAACAACCGCCGTTTAAGAAAAGGGCTTAACTACCAAGAGTGTTATTAACATTTTGCATAAGTTACAAGTTAAAACTGTTTTCAATATCGAACTCGATCCAGAAAGCAGATCGTTGGAAAAACCAAAGTCCATCAAATTTACAAGCTGCAATGTCTTTGAATCCAATACAGAATCACAGTCAAAAAGTCACATAAAAGCAATGGTTGAGTGCAATGAACTAACTGCCAGAGTATGGACACTGCACACTTCGGGCAGTCTGTGTTTTTTCCCGAAACCTCTACAGCTCCGCTCACTGCACTACAAACAAAGAAGACACTTCCGTGAAAAAAACGTGGAAACTGCGGATAAGTATAGAGGCTGGTGTACAATGTATAAGCGACAGCACCGCTCAAAACCCACCGAAAGAGTAAACGGCATCAAGCACTATGGCATAATTCTTCTTCGCCGAAGCTGCGAGGTCCTTATTCGTCTTCTTCTATTCCGATGCTCCACGATCTGGAATGAAAAATTCACTACAGCGTATTCTACAAATCGCGCAACAAGACCGAAAACAGCCACTTAACAGAACAGAAACTATAATGTTTACCCTTCAACAAAGAATGATGGCCCTGTTTTTACTAAATGGTTGAAATATCCCTCAAGTTAACGAAATAACGTACCATGGCGTCAACGTTGATGGGAGACTAACCTGGCATAAGTAAAGCCAATGAAATGAAATGCCCTAAAAGCTAGCAGCCTCCACTGGATTATCAATATGACTGTTAGTTAAGTTGAAAATATAAGACTTAATACACCTCTTGTTAATCTCACAAAGAATGTTTACATAATAATGTAAAAACATATATCTTGGTGCCTCAGTTATACTATTGTTTCAAAGATTTTTGATTGTGCGCGCTGTATGTCTTTGATGTCTGTGTTGCTGCTGCTCGCGTTCCACCACAGCTGGGTGCCATATCGGTATATTGGCTTTAGAACTGAATTGTAGAGTAAGATCTTGTAGTCCAGGCACAGTAGCGATCGTGAGTTTATAATTCAGTAGAGGCTGCTAGCTTTTAGTGCATTTAATAATAATAATCAATCTTGGTAAAAAAAGCCTAAAAATGTTTTTTCCGAACATATTTCTACAATGGACTAAAGGTGTTCTTAGTTTAAAAACTAACCATACAGCATATTTGCATACAACGCAAATGTACGCAAAAATTTCTTGCGGCCCCACAGGCCCAGAGAGAGATCTTAGTCTATTTTTTACGCTCATCTTACGCTCATATTCTCATTAAATGTTTTCTATTTTTCAGTCTCTGAAAGGAGCACCATGAAAAAGGTGGGTCTGCGCTTCGATTGATCTTTGTATGTATGCGTGTCACACATTCATGGTTGCGTGCGATTTCATTTCGAAGCCAGTGCACAAAATTTTGTTATTTTCTAACTTTTCAGGCTTGCCACCCTAACAAAATTTGCGTATTTGTTATATTTTATTTTTTTTTTAATATTTCAGCATTTTTCATTTATTTGGGCCACCAAATAACGGCGAGGTGAACAAGACCTCTGGGTCAACCTCTATACCAAGCGGCGGAGTGACACCGGCGTCTTACTAGCCACAACGGAACAAAGGAGCCTTCCTTTAAGGATAGGACGAGTCCAGCCTTCACATTGATGAAAGCGGACCCATCGGCAGTGTCCTCCCCGGACCAAGTCGAGATTATAATATGGGAAAGGAAAATCTATTCCCCTATTTTCAACCGGCAAGGCGGGAGCGAGGCCAAAAAGTTGACAAGTTGAATAGAACGCGCAACCGAAGGTAGAGCGCCCCAAGCGCAGAAAAAGAAGGTGCAGCCACAGCCGGTAAATAGATCGTTCGCCAAAGTTGCGAAGGGTCGAACACTCATTGGACTTTCTCATAGGGAATGAAATGGTGTGATACCCAAGCACCTCTGGCGCAAGGTCACTAACGAGCTACATGGGGACTTCATAGATGAGATGCTTGGCAGCAGAGGACTCCAATAGAAAGCTGATACTTGGCGATAATATGCCATGGTGAGCGATCGGCGCGAGTATGGGTCACAGAAAAGCCGGCCGGGAGACGGGATAATTCGCGCTTTCGGTTGTTGCAGTTGCAAGTGCTTGCATTTTCATTTGCACTTTTGTCCCTTTTTCCAAACAAACTGTGACCACAACAGACACGTGTGTATCTGCAGTGGGTAAATAATGGAGTCTAAAGCTTAATTAAGCGCTGCGGATTCTCCAGTATTTGAAAAATAAGGCAGCCACTGTTTACATGGAACTTGAAGAACTCCACGCACGTCTGTTGCTTGCTGTTTTGAATGAGGATTTGCTGCTCCTTCCACTAGCGGCAATGGAGAAAACCCTCTCTTCTGAATCCGCTGGGTTTCATGTTTCATTCATCATGAGGAAAGCAAAATCATGAGGATATCGGTAACCCATTGTTGTGGAAGTTCACCCGTCTGGCCACTTAAATATTTTTGCCGGTGCCGAATGGCACATGGCTTTCCTTGCGCCAACAAACCAGGCGGGAAGACTTAGACTAACAATAGATCAGCATGGCAATTAACACCCCTATCGATGCCATCCTTCAGTGTGGAGCGTTAACCAACGGCATTTCCGCCTGTCCGCGTTTTAATGCCCTATCGATTGAACATCGATGGAGTTAAGCAACAAGGCTGTCTCTTTGTTTTCTGTGCTAAAGAGCCAATCCCTTTGCTCGTGGATGCTACTCTCCTCACTGTCGAATTCGTCGTCGCAGGCAAGAATCTTCTGCATGCCCGGGATTCTGCATGGCCGCTTAATCACGTGGCATCCTCGTCTTCGGTTCCCTAAACATCCTCTCCGTCTGATAAGAATACTGACTCAGCCCAAGCCACTCTTCCTGTCAATGTATTCTGGCACAGGATCACCATTCGGGAATTGCTATGCTACCTACCACCAATGTTCTAGTGCGATGCCGTTTTAGTGCAATGCTTCCTTGCCCGGATCTTTATGATTCTGGTTCTCAGGTACATTTTATTATGACCTAGCCCGTCAGCTTCAGCCTCGACGCTCAAAATGTGATGTAGCCATATCCGGGCTGGGCGGTATGGGGTGTCTGCTGGTGTCTTCATTCAATCTCGGCACTCTAATTATTCTGGTTATGTCACGGCAATCATCGCTTCCAAGATTCCTGAGATTCAACCAAGCGAGCATTTTAATACTTCGGACTGGAATATTCCGTAAAACTTGGTGCTCGCTTTCATGAGCCTCACCGCGTCTACTTATTGATTGGTGTTAGTCTCTTTTCCAATATATTGTCGGTTAGACAAGTCCAGTTGCGACAGGGCCTTCCAATTTTACAGAAATGTTATATTCTGTATTTGCCACAGAATACTTCTTCAATGATGTTATAATTGCTGGTCCGGCCTTAAAATATCTTTAATCTTTTTCTGCGGTTCCGTTCTCATGCACCCATAACCGGTGAAATCTGAAAAATGTACCGAAATGTTAGTGTTTCCGCCGATAGTTTCCTGCCATGCATCCTGTGAAAGAAAGGAAAGCTATGAAAGCTGTATCACTTCTGGCATCACTTATGGCACTAAGCCCGGTTTATACTTTGTTCCTTTGCCCTACTTTATCAATAGAAAAGGATGAAAAGTCCCCATTTCCAGTAGATTCTTAAATACTGCGGCGGGACATTAGACTAATGACTGAGGTGGCTAACTTAGGGTTTTATAATGGAGCATTGTTTGTGTGATTCTTCTATGTCAATGACCTTATATCCAGTGCACTGTCGACAAAAAGTCCCAAACTGCGCCATTTTTACCATTTTTGAATATAGAAACACAAAATTTGGTACATGAAGATAGAATTTTATATTTTTTTGATTGGACCACGCCTTTTTTTCGCCCACATAATCATAAAGTTGCAATTTTCGATTTTTTTTAAATTTTTTTAAAAATATACTAACGTAATATATTTCATAAATGTGCACTAAATGCATTTTATTAATATATTTTTTGGCAAATTTTCATTATAATGTTTATTTGGATACCTGAAAAATTAAATTTAAAATTATTTATAGCCCAATATTAAGTTGGGCTCCATACCTTGATGCCCAGTAAACAATTTATTCTTCCCAAAGCTCTTCCGCCAACTCCAGGAAATCCAGCCCGGGTATTTCTAATTCATTATCTCCGACTTCTTCTACCTGATTAACTTTATTATCTACACATGCCCCTGTTGTTGGATGCTCGGGAGATTCCAATAGAGCTTTGACATCTTATGGTAGCTTTTTTTATAAATTAATCTTTGGCGTTCCTTTAGATTTAAAGTTGAAAGGAGTGGGTCACAGAAATCGTATGTTGTATTAAACACGTCTGATATAGTATTCAGGCGACTTTTTTTCCTTGCATGAGAAAGCTTATCGCGTTTTTACAATTTATTTCGGGCTTCTGACGCATTTTCACCGAGAGCACCTAGAGAAAGTACGGAGGTTTCCATAATTTGGTGCCCATGTACCAATACTTTATGCACTGTTGGAGATTTTGGATACCAATCATAATTTTTAACGTATAAGTTCAACGTTTTCTTACAGAAATCTTTAAATTTTTCTGGGCATACTTTATATTCACACGATGCAGCAATTAAAAAGATATTAAAATTATTCAATTTGTTCTCGTTAAATTTTAAAATTTTTGATAACTTTTTGACATCTGTAAAAGCTCTTCTGACGGTACGTTTAGGCACTTCTGTGTTGATATCTTACAAGACGCATAAAACACGACCCGTAATTTGGTCGATGTGCTTTGAGGCCGTAAGACACACTGATGGGGTATGACGTAGTGTGGAGTAGCAAGAACATCATTGATCGTAGGGGACAAGGATCGTATTCTTCCATAAATTCCACATACATTTTCTTTAAATTCGGATCTCGAGATAATCTTCTCTCGAGCGACAAAAAACGGCGTTTGGCTACCTCGAACGAGTTTGCCAAAACGCTTGGATCCGATTTAAATGGAAGAATTCGAATTGACCAGAAGGCAATACAATTGCCAACAAAAGCTTTTTAAAAGTTGGTACTTCTTCTTCCAGAATTTTTTCAAATTGACAGAGACAGGCTGTTGAGGAGTTGAGGTATTAGCCTTATATTTTCACGTTACTATCCATCCAAGGTGAGTTATTTGGAGGATGTGATGGTTTGGACCTTGTTTTATTTGCCCAACGGACAAAAGTTCGAAAAATGACTTAGCTCGAATTAACATGCCTATCTGCTGAGGTCTATAAAAATATGGGTCTGCTAAGGGCAAGTTCCATGATAAGTTTTTCACGTTCACTGACTGGTCAGGGTGATAACCCGAGATAGTTCTCAAAATCCAAAAGTCGAAAGGAAACTCACTACCATTAATTGTTCACTTCACTACAGGGTGTATTTTTTTCTTAACCTGGGAGTTAGCTTGACCAATTGATGATATACGCATGTTGATACACGATTCCTCCCTACAGATATGTAAGCGTTGAGCAAGTTCTTCAGTAATGAAGTTCATTTGTGACCCAGAGTCAAGTATTGCTCGGGCCATTTTTAGTTCTAGATCGACGTCGCTAACAAATCCCTTTCTAGGGATGACGCATGCAAAGCATGTGACGTAGAAGGGCCATCAACATGTAGCGCTGGAGGAGGATTTTCATTTGGTGGTGGCAACGCCAAGTTATTTTCGGTCACAGTAAATCGGTGCAGAAGTTTGTGGTGCGATCTTGCACAAATTTGACACCTAGTCGATTTACACTTCGCAACCTTATCTTTTCGCAGACAATTTTTAGTGAGGCTGACTTGACGCACTTAACTTGTGCGTTGCAATAACTTCAAGCTTGTTTGTTGTAAGCGGAGCAAGCCAACGAACTACTTGCCAGTCTCTTCAGCGGACAGGTGTTACGATTGTACCTACGATTTCATATTTTTTCGAAATCAGACCACAGCAGCAATTCCTCATAATCCAGTGACTCTTTCCATTTTTCTCTGGTCACTGGATGACACTGTGCCGATGAGACTTTCCAACGACTACGCAGACGGCAGGGAATCTTTCGGAGGGCTAAATAATTTGCTTATTTGGTTCGCAAAGATGAGACATTCGTTATCGTAAACTCTTTTCAGACTAGCAATAGCTTTGTCATAATTACTCTCTGTGACTTGGAATGCCTTGATAGTTCGTAAGGCTTCACCAGAGAGGCAAGAAATTAAATGATAAAATTTTTCGATAACAGGAATGTTTACATCCTTGTCTACTAATGTCTCGAAGATACATATATACATAAAATATACATACATAAAATATTTAATCTCCGAATAGTTTCCACTGAATTTTGGCAATGGCAAACTGGGAAGTCGAGCTCGAGTTGGGGCTGCAGAAGTTGTAGTAGCTGGTGTGGACTCTTCAGCTACAGTAAAGGCATTTAATAAAGACATCACTTGCCTTGCCTTAGTTGTTATCTCTAATTCTTCTAACTCAGCTCCAAATTCATCTTCCTCATCTAATTGCTTGATCTGGTCTTGCAACTCATTTGCCTTTAAAATTGTTTCATTTAAAATATGAAGTCTGCACTCTAGCTCGGTCTCTTCTGAAGGAACTGACCAAGCTTCCAAACGTTCCTCTAACCGGCGAATGCTTTTTAATCTGACACTCAATCTTCTTCTTAAGTTATCAAGAGTCGTGGATTTTATTTTCTGTTTATTACTTTCCATTTTTTGATTTTATTTATTTTTTAATGTACAGACAACAACGATAAAAATTTAAAATTTTTTTTTATTTTTAAATAAAATTTTTAAATTTTTTTTATTAATTAGTAAAAAATAAATAAAATTAAATTTAATTCCGCCTTTTATCATGCCACGCCTACTTTTATTAAGGGGATGTTCTTTTGGATTTTTTTGAAAAAATCCTTTTTTTTTTTTTTTTTTTAATAAAATGAAAGTTAAATATGTGTAGAATATACGTGCCAAGGGATATTTCGATGCGACGCGTATTTCTTGAGCTAGAGCGTTTCAAACATACCCATGATAACAAGAAAGCTATCTAAAGGCAAAGTTTCTAAAAACTTTAAACGCGTTTTTCTCGGAACCATGTTTTCAAACCTCTTGTCGCGCACAGGGCTCGTTCTATTGATCCGATTTGCTTCATTCAAAAAATGTTTCAAAGTACACACTTTTTGTATGCCTTATACCTAAAATTGGCATACAAAATTGTTTACTTATAATTTTTAAACGAGATCAAAGTAAAAAAAAAAAAATTGTCAATTTTTTTTTTTAAACGTCCATGAAATTGGTTAATTTTTACCAAAATTAATTGTCGTTAGGTATAAGGCGTAGGAAATTCCATCAATTTTTTAATAAATTATATACATTCCTAATTTCCGTTCACTACCAGAGGCCCTACACTCGACAAAGCAGAAAAATAATGGTCGACGAGATCCGCCATTTTGAAGCCGCCATTTTGAATTTCCTGAATATTGAATATTTTTTTTAATCGTTAATAAACAACGAATCAAAACTTTAAAAGTATAAGTTCGTATGTTCTTTTCATTTTCCCGCAATCCATTCTCAAAGTTTGCTTAATTTTCGGAAAAATCCAAAAGAACCTCCCCTTAAGTTGCTTAAAATGCCTTTGAATATATATTTCAATTTTCAGACCCATACCTTACTTCGTTAAAATGTTACAGACGCATTGCTCCTACTTTCTTATATGAGGCTCAGTACATGGCTGGTTTGGCTCATTTTGTATAATTAAAAAAAATTATAAGTTTAATAAATTAAAAAAAAAAAAAAACCTGTGTGTGTCAGACTCACGCACGGCAAAAGTGAAACTTCTAAGTTGGTTTTTCCATGCATGCGAGCCCCGGTTTAGATATCTCCCCCCTCTCTCGTGTTGAATTCAGGTTTCCATATTTGTTTGTTTCAATCAATTTTATATTCCGATTAAAAAGCGTATTGATGACAGAAAGTACGCGATAAACCAATTTACCGGAGCTGTGTATTAATTACGAGTTTAGGGAATTTTCTATTCAAACCCACACGCTAACAAGGTTATGTATTCAAAATCCCACATTCGTACATTTCTGTGATATATTTATACCCTTGCAGAGGGTATTATAATTTTGTCCAAAAGTGTGCAACGCAGTGAAGGAGACATCTCCGACCCTATAAAGTATATATATTCTTGATCAGGATCACCTCCTGAATTGATATGAGCATGTCCGTCTGTCCCTTTGTCCGTCTGTCTGTCTGTTTCTACGTGAACTTGTCTCTCAGTTTTAAAGCTATCGACTTTGCACACATCCTTCTTTACTTTGCACGCAGTATATAAGTCGGAACGACCGGAATCGGCCGACTATATCCTATAGCTGCCATATAACTGATTGATCGGAAATGGTATAATTTTGGTGTTTTTGGTGTTAGAGTTAAAATTTGACACGAAACACGAAGCGACATTTGACGGTTTTTGGTAACGCTCCGAACTTACTGTTTCACTCGCCTATTTTCAATCTGCCTTGGGGCCCCCGACGCGCCTAAAGAAGTTTCACATCAATTTTAAATTTTTTTGTAAAAACATCAATCAGAATTGACTCCAACATAATTTGAAAATGCGTATGTTTTTTTTAAATACATTAACATGCCTTAAATACCTCGAAATACCTTATGAACATCTGATTATGTGAAATCTTTTAGCTTCACGGTGCGACCTAGGAATTTATTTGATACAAATATATTTATTTGAAAATTTCATAGTGAAATTTTCTTAGAATTCTTCGTAGATTCCAAAAAAAAATTGACCCACCCTAATGTATACCAACCAATTATGTATACATATTGTGATGTTTATGAATTTTGACTTAGGTGGTTTTTAGTTATTGTAACCTTGCAGAGGGTATTATAATTTTGGACAAAAGTGTGCAACGCAGTGAAGGAGACATCTGCGACCCTATAAATTATATATATTCTTGATCAGGATCACCTCCTGAGTTGATATAAGCATGTCCGTCTGTCCGTCTATCAGTTTCTACGCAAACTGGTCTCTCAGTTTTAAGGCTATCCACTTGAAACTTTACACACACCCTTCGACCGGGATCGGTCAACTATATTCTATAGCTGCCATATAACTGATTTATCGGAAACCGTATATCTTTGGTGTTTTGAAAATAAGAGAGTTCAAATTTTACAAGAGAGCTATTTTTGCAAAATAATACGACATGCCAAATTTCATAAGGATCGAACGTGTTTTTTGAAGATAGAAAGCTGGAACTTACTAGAGATTCTATTTTTGGTCAGTTGATCCAACCTATCAACTTTCATAAGGATCGAACGACTACATCCTATAGCTGCCATATAACTGAACGATAGGAAATTACCCAACTTACGTGTTTTGAAGATAGAAAGCTGGAACTTAGTACAGATTATATTCTTGATCAGATAATTCGACCTATAAAATTTCATAACGATCGGCCGACTATGTCTAACTGCCATATAACTGAACGATCGGAAATGGGTTTTGGTAGAAATACCAACATTGCAATGCATTGGTATTTTTGAAGATAAAAGTTTGGGACTTTTTTTAGATTTTGTATTTTAATAAATTGGGTGTTTTTAACATATTTTCATAAGGATCGGCCAACTATATCCGATGTTTGCGATATATATCCGGTTTTAACTGCAAGGGTATATAAACTTCGGCTCCCCCCGAAGTTAGCTTTCCTTTCTTGTTTTTTGTTGGTTTTTAATATAACCGTGCATATGACTGTGCACTTCAACAACTTTAAAAATCTTACTTTTATCGAATTATTTATATTATATTATATATATATATATATATATATATATATGTATATAATAGTTTTATCGATGTATCATCGATGTTTTGGGTGAAAAACATTGATGGGTCCATACATCGATGTTTTTGCACCTCTAACAGATAAGCAAAATTTACATTTTATGTTCATATATAAATGCATGTTTTTATACCCGGTACCCGAAGAGTACAAGGGTATATTGTAGTCGAGGGAATTTGTGAACATATGTAACAGAAAAGGAATCATCTCAGACCCCACATTCTTGATCAGTATCAAAAGCAGAGACGATGTAGCCATGTCCGTCCATCCCTCTGTCCGTATGAACGCGTGGATTTCAGAGACTGTAAGAGATAGAGCTTAAGTCGGAGACATTTCCGACCCTATAAAGTATATATATTCTTGATCAGGATCACCTCCTGAGTTGATATGAGCATGTCCGTCTGTCCGTCTGTCTGTCTGTTTCTACGCGAACTAGTCTCTCAGTTTTAAAGCTATCGACTTGAAACTATGCACACACCCTTCTATCCCTTGCACGCAGTATATAAGTCGGAACGACCGGGATCGGCCGACTATATCCTATAGCTGCCATATAACTGATTAATCGGAAATGGTATAACTTTGGTTTTTTTAAAGTTAGACAGTTCAAATTTGACATGAAGAGCACTTCATTTAAGTACCTTGTGATACACGAATTGTTTTGTTTTTTTATAAGGCGCAAAAACAAACAACGCAAATGGTCTTCCGACCCGTGAACATTCCATATATAATTAATATGAAACATGGTTTTTTTCTATTCTTCAAACGCCATATCTATTGGTATCAGTGCACTATGGGGTTTTTGACCTGTTTTTGTGGCATTAATTAATAACTCGGTCAGTTTTGGAGGTATCGACATGAAACTTTACCAATCGTTATTATAATCGTTATTATTTGATCCTAGGATCCTAGTATGAAAATCGTTCGGATCAGGAAACTATATCCTATAGCTCCCATAGTAACGTTTTGGTAAAAAAAAAGATAAATTAATGAAATTTAAGGAGCTGATATTTGTTGCTATTTTAATAAGACTTAGCAATTTTGAACCAAATCGGACAACGCTTTCCCTGGGAACTGTCAGTTTAAAATACCGGATTTCAGTGTTCTTCCATACATATGCATATAAAAGTTGAAAAAGAAAAATTCCTTCATACAGTAGTACTAATCTTATTATTCTTTTTTTTCATTTTCTATAATATATCAATATTATCTAAAAATAAAAAGCTGGAATCGTTAAATTCGTCATCTTCGAGACAAACATTATTTTCGTATTCGTACGAAAGCATCTCAATTACCTCAATTGGAAGTAAAAGACTCTTTAGTCTTTTATGCATCTCGATAAATTAAGGACGAAATAATTGGATCTTATGTATCCATAGCTCTGTTGAACACATCAGCGATGGAATGTAATCGGTAGTGTTTTCTTAAATGGTGACGCCTGTCTGATTTATACAGCTTGTTTCAGGACTCAGACGCTTCTTCTCCAAAATAGCCGACTGAAAGCACCGTATTTTCCATTACTTCCATTAAAAACTGGTGGCTTTTTTTCAAAACGACATTATCCACATTGTTATTTGCATGGCGTTAAAAAAAAAACATTGTACAGCCATTGGATGCTCAGCCCGGCCCCTTTCGCTGTTCCAAGCAGCGACCAAGTCGGCTTTTGGAGAAAGTGAGGTTATCTAAGAAAAATTCAAATTGCACCAATAGTGGAGAAAAGTGCACAATAAGACTAACAGCCTTTGCTCAGTATTGACAACGCTATAACATACACTTGGACGCATTGAAAACTTTTTATTCCTTCTATTTCAAAACTCTTCTCAAAGTTGAAATTTGTTTCCCCAAATTCAGCTTAAGGTGCATCTATAAAATGACAAAATTTTAGTATAGACACGCACAATTTAAACAGTTAATACATTTAACATGTAGTACAAACCTGTGAAATCAGTGTCTATTACTATTTTTCTTTTTAAATGGAGGTTTAAACAAATAATCTAATTTCACAAATCACTATGTGAAAATTGCAAACTTAGCGCACGTGCTTTCGAATGCAACAGCTGACTTTGCAGCTGTTATGCTAGCATATGGTGCTAATAATTAATATTTTGAGTATGAAGCATAATAGTTTGATGTTTTCTTAATACATTCCCATTAATTTTTTTTAAATCAGAGAACTTTCAAAAAATGATTAAATGCCACATAAAGTGGTCAAAAGCCCCATAGTGCATTGGGATTCTCGGAATGAGAACTTTCTCACCTTTGCCACCCAAAACCACCAAAAGCGCGCCCTTGCATAGTTTTGGTTTGTTTATGTTTCAAGGCATAAATACTACGGAGCTAACCTACAGGCGCAAATTTTGCAGTGCTGAGGCGGCCACTTCAAGCCATCTAAAAACTTCATTGGTGGTTGGTGGTTTAATGGTTTTACATTCATTTGTGACGCCATTAATAGATTTGAATGAATGACCTGTTGCATTAATCTTATTTTGAATTATATGGTAGGAAAAAATGTCCTAAAAAACATTGTTGATTCGTCTTTTGATGAAAAAAATTACAGAAATTATTTGGAATGATATCAATACGCTCGATTCATTTACTTTCAATTGACTTTCTCGACTTTCAATTTCTCAGAGAATACTTAAGCAGTTATATCATTAAGCAATGCAACTCTTATGTTTGTTTTAAGTTGAATTTTTTTACATAGCGCCATAGATTGGAAGATTTAAAGCAAGCTTTTATTTAATCGCAAACTGTAGATCTTGGAATAACTGACGGTATTTGGCACTTCAAAATTTGAGTTTTAAAATAAATATTTAGGTGAATTGAAGTGAAGTTTAATTACAATGCCGCGACCAACGGAATAAATAGTATCTTATTTCCGACACTTGGCTCTAAGCTACCTCTTCCTTAATTTTTTCCCATATCGATGAAGTCTTTCTTGAGTTATTAATAGAGTAAAACGACTTTCATTTAAATATATAAATATAAAATATAAAAATGTATGCAACATAACTTTTATAACTTAAAAGCTATAAATTATTATAACGGTTAGTTAAAGTATGGGAAGAAGAGGTAAGGTCTGGGTATCAGTCGTAAAACTCGTAAAGCCGTCCTTGGTCAATTTAATTTAAGTTTAGGTTTTATTCATTTATTTAAGTTTAAGAATTATTCATTTATTAATTAAGTTTGTAGTTAAATTTCAAGGCGTTGAAGAATTATCATTATCCCAGTTCGGCTTGAAAATATGTATATTATTTACCTGTTGATACCTATGCCTCGAGAGATCCTCTCTGTGTTGATGTGTATCTTGTATCCAAAAATTGTTAATAATGATTTTACATAATGGCATTAAAAATAGAAAATAAAAAAAATATTACGTGTAAATAATAAACCAGTTAAATTTTGAATCCTGACTTTCAAAAGTGCACTTTTTAAACTTATCAAGTTTAACATAACGTTCGCAGGATTATTATGACGGTTTCACAGAGCAAGCCCTTGAAAAATAAACTCACAAAATGCGAACCACCGAAAAAAAAAGTTGTTCACAGGAGAACACCAAATTTGGACATCCTTTTAGTTCTACATCAACACAACCGTTTTAGGCAAGAACGCATTACCGACTGAGTGATAACATGACAATGCAGCAGTCATAGCATAAAACCACGTTGGCTCTCAATCACTGTATCAACAGAGACCAAAACCACGGTAAAATGGTAAGTTTTGACTTTCCAGAACCAAGCTGGTACCAGCTGGCGAGTCTACGAGTCGCTAGAAAGCCTGTCGAAAGTTTAACATCGACTATCCGTACTTTCCTCGTTTGTTATGAGACATTACAGTGCCTATCTGAGGGGATTTTGTTAATTAAAAACATTGCATTGCATTGCTCTTCTGTAGTAAAAACATAAAACCATGTTTACACATACATATATGTACATATACATATTTTTTTATTGGACTTTTATTTTTTCTTTTGTTTGTTGAGGAAATGTAGTAGGCATCGTAACAATGTTTTGATGTAAGCTTTTCATGCAATCCACAAAATGTGGATCCCTGTATGGTTCTAACATTTTATGGATTGTATTTAAAAGCTTTTTAAATAAATACGCACCATTATTTTCACTTATTTTTAGTGCAACGATGTGATTAACCCGACATTTTTTAGAGCCCTTATTCTATAATGCTATAATATAAGCTTTATACCTTAGAAAAAACATATTTAAGATATAAGCTTTATTTTATATGTCCCAAAAAGTATGTAGAAAAGCTTCATGCCTTTTAAAGCTTAATAACTGTTCTAAATACTCATTTAAATGTTTTATGACACGCCCTAAGGCATAATCGCGAATTATGAACTAACCAAAGTAAAACTTTGGTAAGTACCAAAGTACCAAAATAAAACTTGGCAAAAATAAATGACAAGTTACACAAGATAAACAAGGAATCAACATGAAAGGGAAAATTAGCTTAAAGTTAGTTAAAAGTTGATACACCCTTGTTAGAAGAAGCTTCCCTGAATAAAAAATATTACTCTTAAGTATTTAATTTTTAGATTTTTTTTTAAATCTTATTCACGCATTTTACATGAAAATCGCAATTCTTAGATACAATAATTACTTATTAGCTAGACCAATGATGGCAAGTTATGGGGTGGTGGTGACACTTTCTCAGGGTTGTCTTTGGTTTAAAGGGAACCGTCATTAACTACACTATTTATTTATCTTCTTATGGTAAAGTTCACTTAAAAATAAACTCTATAAAAATTTATATAGGCCCCTGAAAGGAAATTAAATTGCATATCTTATGCTATTTATCGGATCAGATATACCATACATACAAAATTCGTATTTTCATTACCCATGAAATGAAAAAATTAAAAATAAGATTTTAATTGTATATCTTTATAATAAACAAATTTTATAATTTTTATTAATTTAATTATCAAGAATGATTTATATAGGTTTCCTTTTAGTTAGATTTCCAATTAAAAACTGGTTTTCTTGTAACTATAGACTTGACCGATTTAATAATTATATTAAACGAAACTCAATTTCCTCTGCTATCGCCGCTGTCAGAGCTTAAGAGGAGGTTCTTTTGGATTTTTCCGAAAATTAAGCAAACTTTGAGAATGTATTGCCGGAAAATGAAAAAACATACGAACTTATGCTTTTGAACTTTTGATTCGTTGTTTATTAACAATTAAAAAAAATATTTAATATTCAGGAAATTCAAAATGGCGGCTTCAAAATTGCGGATCTCGTCGACCTTTATTTTTCTGCTTTGTCGAGTGTCGGACCGCTGGTAGTGAACGGAAATTAGAAATGTATATAATTTATTAAAATTGATGGAATTTCCTATGCCTTATACCTAACGACAAATAATTTTGATAAAAATAAACCAATTTCATGGACGTTTGAAAAAAATTGGCATTTTTTCTCTTTTTTTTTACTTTGATCTCGTTTAAAAATTATTTAGGTATAAGGCATAAAAAAAAGTATGTACTTTTAAACATTTTTGAATGAAGGAAATCGGATTAATAGAACGAGCCCTGTGCGCGACAAGAGGTTTGAAAACATGGTTCCGAGAAAAACGCGCTTAAAGTTTTTAGAAACTTTGCCTTGATATAGCTTCCAGCCTCCATATCGACGCATTTCCGCGAAAGTATCGTAAGTCGCTTTTTTCGAAATTGAGATTTTAATGCAAAATTGTTAGGCACCCAATGTCTCACTATCCTGTGAAATATTATAACTGAAAACTCTATAGTTTCGATAAAAATTAAGTTTCAATTTTATCGTATGTTACAGTGCTTTTCAATTTGCGCGCGAAATTATCGTATGTCCATACAAATTTTTGCATGGAAATACTTCAAACGCACAAAAATAAAGAAATACAATAACAAATGTTTCTAATCGCTTAAACATCTTATGATTTTGCTTATTGTTTGTAAGAGATTAAATAAAAAAAAAGCTTCTCCTGTAAAATTGGATTTTTTAACATACGATACTTTTGCGGAAATGCGTCGATATTTTGTTTATAGCATTAAAATAAAATAAAATATATAATATTCTAGTTAATTTGCACAGTGATTCCCTGGTATAAAGGAGTTTATTTGGGAAAGGCATTGGTCGGGAAATTCCCCGATATAGAGCTAAGCCAAGCCCAATAAAATTTTCTGAAGATAGTAAACAATACAGACTCTTTTACATCAGAAATATTGTCGGCCGCGCCAGAAGATATTGAAAGTCTTATGACGGCATTGGAAACACAAAACCATACCTTACTTGGCCACGTAAATAAATACCAAAAAAGAGACTATAGGAGATTTGCCCTTGTAGTGATCCTGAGTATGGTACCGAAATTCCAGCACCAGGTCATCTGAACCCAGGATCTATTTTTCTGAATTACCATTAAAGATAACCTCGTCTTACAAAGTTGGTGTTTACCAAAAGTATCGAAACCAAGATTAAACTGAAAAACTTTTGGTCAACGAAATTCAGACCCTGTAAAAACTAGCTTAGCATCACCTGTAACTAGCACCGTTACAGCTACGAGTGCCAGTTTTGGCACCACCACGTACACCGTTGCAGCTTCTTCATAAAGCAGCCCAGTTTCTTCAACTGGAACGTCTCTGCCTTTAGGAACCAACAATCTTCCAATATTACCCGCTATGGGGTGCTCGTTTCAAGCAACAACTACTTCTCCTAGCAGGAAACGAAATCCGCCAAACTGCGGTAAAGAAAGAGACGACGTAAAGAAGTCTAAGGGAAATGTAAGCAATGCAAAAATTGGCCATATAAATCATCTTTCGACGTCTTATGGACTTCGCAACAAACGCTTTGCATCTTTGGCTGAGGAAACGAAGGCAATTGAGGAGACGACTGATCCTATTGGCCAAGCGCAAATTTCAATCCAAAAACCTCCACCCATATGTGTTCCAAAGGTCACTGACATCCTCACTCTGGAAGAAACTCTTGATGAAATCATTGCAGCAAGTAGTTATAAGATTCGTACATCTGAATTCAGAGTAACTTGCATATACACTGACAGTGCAGAGTCATTCCGCAAGGGGGTTCGTAACCTGACTGCTTTAAATTGCGAGTTTTCGCATAATCAACTCCTTGAGAACAAGCCATTTAAGCTGGTGCTGAGGAACATACATTCCAAAGTTTCAAAGGAGGAAATAGAACGTTGCTTCACGGACAAAGGTTTTAACGTAGTGAATATCTACTGTCCAAGAAAGCATGCAACTCGCAGCACTACGGCCGACGTTTATGTTGATGATAGACAAAATCTATTTTTTGTCAATCTCAAGAAGACTACGAATGTAGCCGACTCGCTTAAAATTTTTTTTTTTTTTTTTTTTTTTTGTAATAGCAGGGTAATGTTTATTTAAAACTGTCCATTAGGGACAACCATTAAATTTTATCACGTAAACTTCACGTATAGATAATTTTAAATATTAATATGGTAGAAAAAAAAAATTAGAGTAGTAAGGGGAGGTCCAGCGGGTGTGTCCTTTTGAGTCTTCTGGGTTGCTCGCTGCTGTCCAGCAGGGAGCTGGCCAACCGGTTCGGGTGATTATGAAGCCTCTGCATGTAACGTGCGCTGCTTCTTTGTATCTCGTCCTTGACCCAAGGGAAATGGAGAACCTCGTGGATGGTGCGATTGTCATGATAGACGTGGGCCCCAGTGGCGATTCGAAGGGCTCTATTTTCGAAAGCTTGCATAGTTCGGACATTCGTCTTGCTCGCAGTTCTCCAGAGCTGTATGGCGTACGTCCAGATAGGGCGTATTATTGCCTTGTAAATGAGGAGTTTAGTGGAAGTTCTCAGCTTCGATCTCCTACCCATAAGCCAGTAGAAGGATCAAAGTCTTTGATTAGCCTGTTTCCTCTTCTTAATCAGATGGGGCTTCCAGGTGAGCTGTCCTGTGAGCTCCTGTCTAGGGTGAATCCCAGGTACCTGGGATTGTCTACCTGTGGGATTGGAGAGCCGTTAAGGTTCACTGGAGGGCAGTTGCCTTTGCAGAGAGAAAATGTGGAGGAAGTGGACTTCTCATTATTGACGGCAATGTTCCATCGCTTTTGCCAGTCGCTGAGCAAGTCAAGCTGCAATTGCATCGTATCGGCTGCCCCCAATGCTCTATCGGCGGTGGTAAGGAAGGCGGTGTCGTCTGCATAGGTTGCTGCGAGCAGGTCAGGCCTCTGAAGAACAGGGAGGTCGGCCGTGTAAGCATTGTACATCAACGGGCCAAGAACGCTGCCTTGGGGTACACCAGCGTGAGCTTCTCTAATACCGGAGATGGCCTCGCCACATCTAACAGCAAATTTACGGTCTTCCAAGAACGACTTTAGGAACTGGAAGTATGGTCGGGGTAGGCCAGTCTTTAATTTATATAGAAGACCGGGATGCCAGACTCGGTCAAACGCCTGCTTCACGTCCAGCATGACGGCCATGCAGTACTTCTTGGTTTCAAACGCGTCCAGGATGCACTGCACTACCCGATGGCACTGCTCTGGCGTACCGTGTCGCCGCCTGATGCCAAACTGGTGGTCAGGGATCAGTCCAGCCTCGTCAAATACTGGCAGTGCTCTGTTTAAAAACACTCGTTCAAGTATTTTGGAGAGCGTTGGTAACAAACTTATTGGTCGGTAGGACGAAAGGTTTGCTTCGGGTTTCCCGGGCTTAGGTATCATAGTTACCTGGGCACGTTTCCATGTGGACGGGAAGAACCCTATCTCCAAGCATCTATTATAGATCCTCGTAATTAGCTGAATGCTTGGAGGTGGTAACATTTTTAATGCAATTGCATTGATACCATCATCGCCCGGGGCCTTGTTGTTGCTCATGATGGTTATAAGCTCAGCTGTTTCCTCCTCAGTCACTGGTGGTATTGGATCGGCGTCCCTAGAAGGCTCGGCTAGCAGACGGGAGATTCAGCAGCTTCCTCCGGTGAGCAGCGATCGAAAGGCGTAAAGACACCTTCGAGGTGTTCGGCGAAAGCGTTGGCCCTGTCCATCTCCGATCTGCACCAGCTGCCGTCGGTTCTTTGTACAGGTGGGATCCTTTTCAGCGGCTGTCTGATAGATTTGGTGACTCGCCATAAGTTATGTTGAGGGTCGCCTGGCTCAAGTTGTTCGACGAACCCGTCAAAGGCCTGCTTCCTTAGTCTTGCCAGAGTTTCTGTCAGACATTTGGTCGCTCTATTGAAGGCGGTTTTGTCCAAAGGATTCCTTGAGATCATCCACACTCTTCGGAGTCGTCGCTTTTCAAGTTTGAGTTCTTCGACTTCTGGGCTCCAAAAATGGATGTCCCTGTCAGTGGCTCTTGGGCGGTTGGAGGGCCTTGGTGCTGCTTCAGAAGCTGCCGCCTGAATATGGGCTGTTAACTCTTCTACAACGGTGTCGATGTCAACCGGGGAGTCAAGTGTCGGGCTGGGGTCGGTAACGTTATTCAGGTAGGATTGGTACTTGTCAACGTCTGTTGTCTTGTAGATCAGCTTTTTGCGGGCTGACCTGAGCAAGGCTGGGGTGAAAAGTGACACGGCAAAGGCGCTGTGGTCCGAGAAGAAGACCTACTTCTCTCGCTTAAATTCCGGCAGAATCCAGTCCTCCGGAGATGGCGAAGTCTAGCACATCAGGGATTTTGTGGGGATCCGTAGGCCAGTATGTGGGTGCACCGGTTGCGTGACAGCTCAAGATTCGGGACTGAATCTGCCTGTATAGGCCCGAGCCCTTTGGGTTCGTAATCCTGGAGCCCCACCAGGGGTGTTTAGCATTAAAGTCCCCTCCGATTATGAACTTGGGGCCGAGGCAATCCAGTAGCAAGCCGAATTCCTGTTCGTGGATGTTGTGCCTGGGGGGGCAATATGCTGCGGCGATTGTTATGTCACCGTTGGTAGTGGAGATTTTAATTTGGGCACATTGCACCCAGTCTTCGCACATGGCTGGAAGTGCCTCACACTTGATGCAGCTGCGAATAAGGATGGCCGCGCCCCCGCGACCTCTACCGTTCGGGTGGTTAGCGGCAATGAGGTCGTATCCTCAAGTATGATCTGTTGGTAAAATGCGTTTCTGATATGAGGAGAACGTCTGCTTGCAATATAGGGTCTTGCAATATAGCTCGACCTCTGGCCTTCTTTTTACCAGGCCGTTAGCATTCCATATGGTTATATTTGATTGCGTATGCATAAGGATTTGCAAACGGTGGCCATCATTTGGGCTATTTGGCTCAAGACCTTCTCCATCATGCGCTCAAACATAGATTCCATCCTAGCCGTTAGGGCGTCCATTGGATTACTTGAAAGACTGGGATCGGGATTGGGGTTGGAGTCAAACTGTGGTGCTCCGTTTTTGACTGCGCTAGCATAGCTGATGTTAGGGTTAATTTTGCTGAATTGAGGTTGCTGGCGTCTTGGGGCAGTCTGCTTGGGGGCGAACGTGCTCTTTGCCTTTTTGTAGGCTGGACAGCCCTTGTAAGAGGCCGCGTGTGATCCGTCGCAGTGGAGGCAGACTGCTGGTTCACTGGCAATTTTGGTGCATTCGGACGATGGGTGCCTATCTCCACACTTTACGCATCTGTACTCCAGATGGCAGTACCGTTTCGTGTGACCGAAGCCCTGGCAGCGATGGCATTGGGGCACATCGTCGAATTTTTTTGGTGGCTCAACCGTAACCACCGTGCTGCAATGCCGCTTGACTTGAAAGGCCTCCTTGTTGTTTTTGGCTGGCTCGAGGTTAATAAAGAAAATGTTTAGTGGCTTCTTTGTACCTTTTTGCATAGGATTGTGTATATCCCTGACTTTGTGTCCATGGCTGCTGAAACCCACCTTAATATCCTCCGGGTCGGTGGAGAAGTGGAGGCCTTTAACGACGATCCGATAAGCGCGCTCGTCTCGGGGCTGGAATGTGTGGCTGGAATGTGTGGTATCGATGGTTATTTTCGCTCAGGAACTTTTTCAGAGTTGAGTAAGTATCCTTGTCTGGAGTCATGACGCGAATTGTGTTGTTAGTGCTTGCTTTGTAGGTCACTTCAACATCCCCGCCTAAGAGGTGGGAAATGTCTTTGGAAAGGCCCTTGATGCTGGATACGTCCGGGATAAAAATTGGGGGCGGTTTGATGATTTTCGCCTAAAATAATTTTAATAATAATAATAATAATAATTTTTTAATTTGATAATTAAAATTAATCAAATTGGAAGGCACAGAGTTACAGTGGAAAAGGCTACTCGAAACAAGGACCTCGCCCAATTTTATAAATGCCAAAATTCTGGGCACTCTCAAAATTGTTGCTTCATAAATCCTATGTGCGAGAATTATGCCGGAGATCATACAACCAATGTATGTGTGCAAACTGCGGAGAAAATCACTCTGCAGGTTTTAAAGGCTGCAAAGTTAGGATGGAACTAAGCAGGAAACTTAAATCTGGAATATGGCTTAATCTGGGATAACGAAAGCCGACACGGACAACTATTATCCATGTAAGCTACCAGAGACGGCGTTTCTTATGCAGACATGGCAAGGAATAACCTTCCGAGCAGTACCAGCAGTGCTGCCAACTTTTGATTAAGAAAAAAGCTGTTTTTAACTAGAGAGAAACAAAAAAAAAGCTAAAAATATTAATAAAAAAAGCGCAAAAAAATTGCAAAAAATTTTTTTGTCTTTAATCTTCTTTAATTGTGTAATTTATAAAATATTTAACAAGTCGTCCAATTCATTGCGACTATTATTAGTTTCGCTATCATAAGATAAGTTTGTTCTGATCATGCGAAGATAATTTAATGGAACTTCGTAGTCATAGCAGCATTTTCCCAGTCTTCGTAAACCATATCTGTATATTAAAATAAAAGATATAAAAATTGGATTTATCTTTTTACTTACAATAAAATATTACCTTATGCTAAGAATGCTGTTAGTCGTGCTTACGCTCATTGAGTTTCTTAGCTTGGATTTTACTAGGCTAAGCTGGCTGCAACGAAAGCATTTGCACTTTTGCTTATAGTCTTTCGGCATTGTGTAAATTTGTGTAAATCACCACTTACTAGTGCTGCAAAAACATCGGCACACTATCGATACTATCGATGTTTTTATTTTTTAAAGAAAATATCGATGTTTTTTTTGCGCTATCGATGTTTTGTTTGAATGGATTACCATCACAAAATGTACTAAAAGCATCCCTTAAGCCCTCAAATGTGGATAAAATAGTGTTTCTTAGCAAAAATCAATGGATAAACGAATAATTATTATTACTCTTAACATTTATTATAAGTGCAACGATCTCAACAGATCTCAAAGCAGAGCTTTTGGCGTTGAAGGCTGTTATTATTACTTTGTTGATTTGTTATTTTTGATTTGCTTACTATTCATTGAATTAAATTTATTATTTGTTTTGGTTTAGAAAAAAAACTCGCTTTTATTTAAGATTTTTAACTTGTATATCAAATAATTACAAAAAAATTGTTCTAAGCATCGATACTATCGATGTTTTTTTTTAAAACATCGGAAAAGCTCAAGTCAAGTTCTAGCTACTGGGGAACCTACTTTTTATTCCTCAAATACCAGGCTCACACATACAGCCCTAAACTTCTTCATTGTAAATGGGGTACCACTCAACAAACTTTCGATCGAAACTAAATACGAGCTGACCTCGGATCATTTGGCCATCGTCGCAACGCTAAGTCAAAGACCACAATGCAAGGCCAAAGGGAAATCAATACAATCGCCCTCTGTTAAAAAGTTTCAGGAACCCCTGGGCAGAAGCATTAACCTCAACGCTGTCATCAACCATCCAGATGATCGGATCAAAGGCACCTTTCGAATCAAAATAGAAGCAATCTGCTCCCACAAAATGCTCTATTTCTACATACATACAGCTTAGAACAAGAGTCAGCCGACAATACACAAGAACAGGAGATATTCGCTTCCACAAGGTTTATAAAAGACTGTCAAAACGGCTAAGCAAAGTCTTGACCAAGAACAAGCAAGACCATATAGACCAGATGTTGGAAAATGCGAGCTCAAATACATCTACCAATTACTCCTTATGGAAACTTACAAGTCGATTTAAGAGACAGGTCATCTCAAAGGCTGCTCTCAGAAATCCCGCTGGGGACACAACTGGACATACCTTTTCAAATGGTTCTTCCCTGTAAGTTTGTAACCTTGGAAGAAGTCAAGGTACAGATCGGAAAGCTCAAAAACAAAAAAACACCAGGAGAAGACCTTCTAGACAACAAAACGTTGAAGATTCTTCCAATCAAGGCACTGCTATTTATAGCCATGTTGTTTATTAGCGTCCCAAGGCTGAGTCATTACCCAAGTTCATGGAAGAATTCAATCATCCCGATGATACCAAAGCCTGAAAAGCAACCCACTGAAGAAGATACATACAGGCCAATTAGTCTCTTAACTGCATTGGGCAAAATGATGGAAAAAGTCATACTGAATCGTATCCTTGGACAAGAAAGGGTAAGTAGAGCTATTCCAAAGTGGCAGTGTGGCTTTCGAAAAAGTCATGCCACACCTGAACAACTACATCGCGTGGTCAATTCTGCTCTGGAAGCCATGGAAAACAAAATGTATATAGTTGCTGTGTTCATGGACATTCAACAAGCCTTTAATAGGGTATGGCACGATGGTCTTCTATGGTAAGCAAGCTGAAAAGCCTTCTAACGCCTCAGATCTTTCTCCTCATTCAGAGCTTCTTATCGGAAAGAAAATTCAGTGTGGTTGTCGATGGAGCAAAGTTGTCAAAACGCCCAATCTCAGACGATGTACCCCAAGGCAGTGTACTAGGTCCGACGCTTTATTCTCTGTACACATTAGATATGCTAGACTCCTGGGGGTGTACCGAAGTCGACGATGGTAATATGATGATCGCAACTTACGCCGACGGCACTGCTGTTATGGTCAGAAGTCCAAGCATAGAAATCGCAACCTTGGGCCTGCAGAATGAAACATGAGCATCAACTGCAGCAAATGTGCTTGTGTCACATTCTCCACAAGGCCAAAAGACCCAGGCATCTCCATGCTTGGCTCTGTACTGCGTCACGAGGCCTACGACAAGTACCTTGGTGTGATTTTGGATAGAAGACTTACTTTCCAGAGACACACAACGATGATAAAGAAGGCTGTGCCTTCGAAGGCAGCAATTATGTCCTGGGTATTATCACCAAGAAGTAAGCTTTCACTGTCTAACAAAGTTAGAATATATAAATCTATTCTCAGCCCAATCTGGAAATATGCATAACAAGTCTACGGCATAATGGCTAAGTCAAACCTGCACAAAATACGAGTAGCGCAAAGTAAGATTGTCCGATCCATTTGTAATGCTCCCTGGTTCATGAGAACTAGGGATATAAAAAGAGATCTGAAAATCCCAAAGATAGGCGATGTAATACGTACGCATTCAGAAAAATATTATTAACCTTAGCCTTGGCTCTCATTCTAACTCCCTAGCGAAGAGGCTTATATGTAGACCTAGAAAAAGGAGATTAAAAAGATACCATCCACATGTCCTTCCTTTAAGATTCATATAGCTGTTGTAGTTAAAAAATTTAAAATTAAAATAATTAAAATAATTAAAATAAAATAATCTAGAATTATATATAGAATATAGAATAATTTTGATATAGAATTAATGTAAATTCATTTATACCTACATTTTGATATTCTCCTGTAATTTACAACCGTTAATCCGTTAATGTTAAATAAATATACACCTTTTAACCGGAGCGCTAGTAAAATTGCACTGACTTGTTTTGGGAAAAGCGTTATAACTTCAATAATTTTCACAATTTTGTAATGAAATTGGTGTCGTTTTATTCAAGATTAATGAGACAATATTGATATACATCAAATTATAGCATATCTTGTAAGTTGTACCGAAAAAATGGCGTCAAAGTCCCAAAAACACGAACAAAATGCCAAAATGTTAATTTCTTGTGTAAAAATGTTACCCTTTTTGCTTAAAAAAATGTACGATACATTTTTTTTTAAAAGCTACAACATTTAACTATTGAAATATGTCGAAAATTTTAAAATCAGTTTAAAATTACGCGTTTAGGAATTTTTATACGCAAAAAAGTAACGAAAAACGGTTTTTTCCAAATAAATCAAGAGGGTGTTACAAACATTTAAAACACGGTTTTTGTGTTATATTCGACCTAATAAATAATTTATACAGGGTCTCTTTAAAAGTTCCTTCAATTTTTTTTTGTCGCACTGCGTAATTTTTAATTTTGATCGAAAGGGGAATGCGGTGAAGGAGAAATCTCCGACCCTATAAAGCAATGTTCGGCACCCCAATACATTGATATGATTTTAATGCATTAGCATTAGTAACGAATAGCAGAAACCCAGCCAACCACATGTGGAGCGTTCCGAAGTAGGAGTGTTAACGGACTCCCAAATTTATACCGCAAAGGTGTGTTTCCGGAGCGCTCCGAAAATGGAGCGAAAAAGGAGTCCCAATGTAGCACCTCTTCGGAGCGTTTGCGGAGCTCACCGAAGAAGGATCGAAACGAGACTCCCAAAGTAGCACCTATTCGGAGCAAAGAACAAAAAAAGAAAGAAGCAAAGAATAAAAAGGGTTCCTAAAGTCGCACCGTCACCGTCACCGTTTTCGTTTTCTCAAGTTTTCGTTTTCGCAAGTTAGTCAATGCAAATTTTCGCTTCAACGTGGTGCGTTCGTTTTTAAAATTTATTCATTGTTTTGTGGTTACACTGATTGTTAAAAATGTCCAAACGAAGACTCGTAGAAAAACAATCGAATAGAATAATAGTTTCGTTAACTGACAACAGCAACGTTCAAAATGAAACAATTATTGAAGCAAGCGGAGATTTATTGACAAATAATATTGTCTTAGACACCGATTTCACCATAGAAAGTGCTGAAGCGGTAAATTTCAGCGATAGCTTGGGCGCAGAAGATGAGGAGTACGAAAGAGTAGACGATTGCGAGTCATACGGATTCTCGTCAAAACTAAAGGAAGAGTTAGCAGAGTGGTCAATAATATTTTATATTTCAGGATCTGCCATTAATGGGCTTTTACAAATTTTACGTCGCTATGGCTATGAGTTAAGTGCCGACTATCGATCCCTTAAAAAAACTCCAAGACAAGTGCCTAGCGTTGTGATGGGAAGTGAAAGTTATGTTCATTACGGTGTCAATAATTGCTTAACAGATTTCTTTGAAAAAAATACATTTCCAAAAAAACCATAAGGCTTTATGTCAATGTAGATGGACTACCTTTATATAAAAGTTCAAAGCAGCAAGTGTGGCCTATTATAATTAATGTGAACAATACTTCCCCAGTGTTTGTTGCGGGTGCTTTTGTGGGTGATAGCAAGCTTCAAAACGTTGATGACTTTGTTTCAGACTTCGTTTTAGAAAACTTATATTTATAACTTTTAAGTCGGAAAATTTTGAAGTCCAAATAAGAGCATTTATTTGTGATACACCGGCGCGTTCGTATATGCTTGTTGTCAAAGGTCATTCCGGTTATTTAAGTTGCGTTAAGTGTCACCAGCGGGGTGAAGCTTAGAAGAATAGAATTGTTTTCGCCGTTACGTACTGACGAGGAATTTTGAGCAAAAAAAGACACAAACTATCACAAGATTAATGGGGCATTAAAAATTGAAGAGTTGCCAATAAATATAGTTGACACATTCGCGTTGGACTATATGCATGTAGTTTGTCTCGGTATAGTAAAAACATTGATGGTGGCATAGCTAAAAGAAAAAAGTCAAGACTATTCTCTCACAACAGAAAAAATAGTCCTTCCAATGAAAACTTATTATCATTGAAAAATAGCATGGGAAAAGAGTTTAACAGGAAACCCAGAAATACTTCTGAACTAGAGCGATGGAAAGCGACTGAATTTTGGCAATTTCTTTTGTATACCGGTCCAGTGGTACTTGGATATGTATTAACAAAGGGACGTTATAAACATTTTCTGCAGTTAAGCGTTGGCATTCGTATACTTCTTAGTCCAGAATATTGTATTACGAAAAATGCGTGTGCCAAAGCACTGCTTTACATCTTTGTGGATTTATTGACCACTCATTACAGTTTCATTTTTTTTTAATATAATTTCCACTGCTTGCTACATCTCTCTGACGAGGTTATTTTATATAGAGATACATTAGATTCTTTTAGCGCATTTAAATTTGAGAGCTTCTTATATAAAGTGAAACAAATGGTTAAAAACGGAACAAACGTAAGCAGCCAAATTTATAATCGCAGTGTTTAAATGAGCGTTAACTGTCCAAAGAGAACACAACTTTTCAGTTCTATTTAAAAAAAAGAATCGCGTAGTAATATAATTTCAATTCAGGCAAATACACTTTTCTATTCAATACATTTTCCTAATAATTTTTATATGGTAGGATCACACATTTAAAAAAAAAATTAATCGAGCAAGGAAAAAACTGCTTAGTTGTTCAGTCAAACCAAGTATTAAATCTAGAAGATTTTTTTTAAGAGCCATTAAAGTCCAGTTTAGTACATTTATTTTGTTCACAGTCACTTATGTTAAGTGACGAAAATTGTACACATAGCGTTTCAAAAATTAAAAAAAAATTTTACCCCTCAGCAACAATAGGTTACTTATTTTTGCTGCAGTAATTCATCATCATGAATAAATTCACCGAACTTTTTCTGGACGACTCTGATGAGGACAACATCATGTCAAATAAATTACCCACAACATCGAAATTCAATTAAAAGTGTATCATATACATTATATTATATGGTACGTATAATCCATAATTACCATTTCTTGCTTTTAAGATGACCAAGAGAATATGCCATTAAATGAATTAAATGATTCTCATAGAAGTTTGGAACCCAATAGTCCCTCGACGAGACTTTAACACATTGGTAAGATAGTTAATGGTATTAATTAAAATTTAAATAATATAATATGCAAGAAATTTTAAAAAATACCATCGAAATTAAAAACACATTAAAAGGTTTGCTTCACTTTGTTTAAAAAACTTATTTATTAAAAAAATATAACTTATGAACTTCATTTCTTTCAGACTTAACCCATCGAGTTGAAAATCTCAAAGAAGATAATAAAAAAATGCACTCTCGCCAGTTGATAACGCCAAAAAAGAAACTCCCATTCTACAAAGTCCGTTTAAAACAGTCGAGGCGTTTGAAAAGCTCGAGGAAGAAGTAAAAAAATCACCTGAGCTTAGCGACAGACTTCAAAATGAAATTATCCGGTAAGAGGCAAGCGATCGTCCAAAATTCATTCGAATAAAATGGCGCAAAATTTTGAATGACGACGTCGCATCGCATTACTTCTGGAAAGGGACACCGAAAAAGAATGCTATTCATGTGATGGCAATCACCAACGCATTTATGAACGCCTTCAACATAAAATTTGTAGGAGCAAACAAAGAGTTTGGTCGAGCCATCGCAAAATGGTTTCAGACAAAATGTAGTTTAATTAAAAATATGTTTAAATGTTCATTACTAATGGAATTACTTATCATTCCTTATAGTGAAGTTATTTTGTCAGTTCTTTCTCCATAAATATGTAACTTTTTTAACTTTATTCTCAATAATAAATAAAATGAACTAAAAAATTGGAACCCTACTAATAAAAACAAAAACTCACCTTCAAGCTACAAAACTGCTTAGACTAAACAAAATTGCAAACATGGAAATACTGGTTACGGAACATAAAACACTAAACTCCTCGAAAAGAGTGATCAACAGCAACGACCTCAGATATATTGATGAAGAGACCATCCTTTAAGAGCTTAAACCCCAAAAAGTCATAGAAGTAAAAAAAATAATGAAGAAAGAAACTACAAGCAATAACACCAACACCAATACCACCGAATATGGAATATAAAAGGTTACTCTAACAATTATAACCAACTTCTAATATTGATAAAAAACCACTCCCCACACATCATAGCTCTCCAAGAATCACACATACAATACACTTATAACATACCCACCCCCGTAATCTACACTCTACTAACTAATATAGCCACGAACAGATTTGGCGGCGTAGCACTACTAGTACACAAATTGATCGAACATTCTATAATCAACACCACAAACGATCTCGAAACACTAGAAATACTTTTAAAATCCCAGCAAAACCTACACATACAGACAGTTTACATCTCTGCGACCAAAACTATCTCAAGACAAATACTAGAAAACACATTGCATAGACATTAATTAATAGTTAATATTAATAATTAATAGTAACTTATTAATAGTTGGGGAACTTAATGGTTGGCACCCAGCCTGGGGCTCTCCTACCTCTAACCCAAGAGATAAATTTATACGAAAATTTATCGACACATCCCAACTTATCCTCTTAAATGACAAATCACCAACACATTTTTCAACACACAACACATACACACACATTGACCTTTCCCTTTGCTCGGGATCACTAGCCCCACACACCAAGTGGAAAATACTTGATGACCTTCATGGGAGCGACCACTTCCCAATAATCATCTCTCTTTTTCCATTAAAAAAAGTAAATAAATTCAACAAACACTTTTTTAAATTAAAAAACGACCAGTACTTTGCCCTCATGACTGCCCATATGACTCCAAATTTGCCCCCTCTGAAAATGTAAACAAAGAGGCTGCCCAAATCAACAAAATTATTTTGCATAGTGCAAACAGCTCTATTCAACAAACCTCACCAAATTATAAACCATACAAGGTTCCCTGGTGGAATAAATACTTAGTAACTTCATAGAGGAGTTCCGAAACAACAAATACAAAAGCAACACATCCGACTACACCCCCTGCCCAACAGCCAAAACCATAGAGGAAAAAATTACTCTCCTCGAACTAACGTCAGCCTTACAAACGCTTAAGGGAGCCACTTCAGGGTTAAATAGAATTTCATATGAAATGATAAAAACAGCTCACCTACGACAAAAAACAGAATAACAGACCTTTTTAACAAAATACTAGACAGTCCTCAGACCGACAGACCGATCCTCAAGCCAAAAACTGGAAAAACAAAAATTAATTCATACAGACCCATATCCCTCAACTGCTGTCTTGCAAAAACTCTCAACAAAATAATTGCCAAAAGACTATTGTGGTTTGTAACCGTGAATAAAGTGCTTAATCAAAACCAATTTGGCTTCAAAAAAGGAAAATCGACTTCGGACAGTCTACTCTACGTAGACTACCTCATAATGAAGTCAAAGAAGCACACATCACTCATCTCTCTTGACTTCTCAAGAGCCTTCGATCGAGTAGGGGTGCACACCATTACAGACCAACTCCAGGAGTGGAAAATAGGCCCTAAAATAATAAATTACATAAAAAATTTTATGCTCAATAGAAAAGTAATTGTCCGTGTAGGACCCCACATATCCAATTCTCATCCCCTACATAACGGTATCCCCCAAGAATTATCTATATCAGTTATACTATTCTTAATAGCCTACAATAAACTAGCAAATACTATAGCCTTACACAAAAATATTAAATTTAACGCATACACCGACGATTTCTTCCTCATAATAAACTGCCAAGAAAACAGAAATAAAAGCCTCAACTTAGACTACATTTTAAATAATATAAACACCTGGTGCTCATATTCCGGAGCATCCCTTTCCCTAGCAAAGTTCAAACACCTACACATTTGCAAAAAACGCAACTGCACTTGTACTATAACCTGCAACAACATACAAATACCCACCGTCACCTCGCTCAAAATCCTAGGATTAACAATTAACAATAAATACAAGTGGAACACACACATAAACTCCCTAATACCCTCACTCCACCAAAAACTAAATTTAATAAAATGCCTATCCAGCCATAAATTTAATTGCAATACCCACACACTCCTTCACGTCGCCAAAGCAACGGTCATTGCTAAACTGGAATACGGTTTGTTCCTTTACGGACACTCACCGAAAAGAGCCTTAAACAAATTAAAGACCCCGTTCAATGCTGCGCTTCGCCTAGCCCTTGCAATATAGGGAATTTGCCCGATTTCATGTTATTTAGTCATTTTATCAAAGTTTAAATATTTGGGTTTTTTTTATGTAAGCATATTAAAAACATATGGCTCCATATGACTCCATACCAAAAATATTTTATAAACGTTTTGAAAAATCGTATTTGTTTAAAAAGTTATTGATTAATTTATCCAAATGGGAGGGCGGAACCACGGCCATTTTACCAAAAAATATTTCCAACGATCTTCATTAGCCTAATACAAAAAACCGTTTCGAAAAATCTTGTTTAGTTTAATAGCTAATAAATAATATTTTGTCAGGGAAAGGGCGGAGCCACGCCCATTTTTCTAAAAACATTCCTATCGGTGTCTATAACAATAATAAAAAAAAACCGTTTCGAAAAATCTTACTTAGTTTTAAAGTTATTAATTAATACCATGAAATCGGCCAAATTCCCCATAGTGCCTTGGAGCCTTCCGAACAACCCCCAAATCTAACTTAATCAACGAGTCCAATATTCTCACAATAGAGCAAAAACGAGACCTACAAACAGCCAAGCTTAGCAAAAACTTAATTATTTCCAGAGACACACCCATACACAAATTTGTTAAGCAACGAAAAATCAAAAAAAACCTAACCACCATAGACCGAACCATACAACTCTGCCTCTCACTAAACTAACCATACCAACCACAAAGACTACAAAAATTCAATCCACCTTGGGAGATCCCCAATCTTATAGATACAACATTCAGAATCCACAAGAAACAAACAACTCCCCCAGACACATATCGAAAAATATACGAACATACCAAAGGTAGACACAAATACTACAAGTTTATATTCACAGACGGATCAAAAATAAATTCCACAATAACTTACGCAGTCACAACAGAAAACCACATTTTAAAATATGGTATGCAACCCCCATACTCTTCAGTACTCTCCGCCGAAATAATAGCCATCCAAGAAGCAATTGATCTAGTCAAAAGTTTGAGGAGTAAATTCATGATTTGCTCTGACTCCCTCTCAGCAATTGACTCCATAGAAAACACTAACAATAACAACTTTTACACAAACAAAATCCGATCACATCTAACAAAGCTACCATCAAAAATAAAAGTATTGTGGATTCCTGGCCATGTAGGCATAGCAGGCAATGAGCTAGCCGACCAAACTAAGTCGGCTAAGTCAGTCGCTAAGTCAGCAGCGAAAATCCCTCTCATTTTCACCCCAAATAAATTTAACAGACATAAACAAACATTTAAGGTCAGAATTCTCAACAAGACAGGAACAAAACTTTGAACAATGCAGTCAATGGTATAAATCCATAAACAAAGACAACATGAACATCGACAAATACATAACTTCTTTTAACCCAAAACCAAAATCCCAGACTAGGCCACACATAACTTACCCACGAACACTACTTCAACCAGAACCAAACATCCCCATGCCCCTTTTGCCAAGGAGACAACACCATATCCCACCTACTCAACTCATGCCCATCACTCCATCATATAAAGCACTCTATCTTTAAAAACACAAACCCACTTAACCTACTCAACGAACTAAACACAGATAACCTTCAAAAAATAATACCTTTCTAAAAGAATCAAATTTGTTCCACAAAATATGAAGTCCATCCTAACACCAAAATCAGAAAATTGTAACTAAAATGTAATTATGTAAATAGGTAACCCACAAACCTCCGTTCATAGACCTAAGCTATTCATAACCTAAGACTTAAAACATGTATAAAATATCATTATCAACTAGACTTTAAAGCCAAAGGCCCCGCTGCCAGTGCTATACCCACTAAGCTAGTTTAGTTTTGTGAACTGCTCTACCTTTAATAATAATAATAATAATAAGCTGGGAGCATTTTGAGAAACCGTAGGGACTCCTCTACGGAGTATTTTAGGTGCACAAAGAAGGACTCCTCTACGGAGTATTTTAGGTGCACAAAGAAGGACTCCTCTACGGAGCATTTTAGGTGCACAAACACAATCCCAAAATACTCCGCCTAGGTTATCTTCGGATGATTTTAGGACTCCTTTTCTTAATAATTGTAAGCAAAGAAAGGAGTCCGCACGGAGTCCCTGCGATTTATCTAAGGGAGCATTGTGGGACTCCGAAGTTACTCATTCTAGGAGTCCGCAGGGCACACTGTTTTCATATATTTTGAAATGGCACTTTTCTCCCAAAAACATGCTCTTACGGACCCTTTAGGAGTGTCCCTAGGAGGCTTTCCGCTCCGCACAGGGAGTTCTAACGGAGGACCGTGCGGACTCTGCTGGTTGGCTGGGAAGAAGGCTGTGAATATGACGTTTCACACATTAATAGTGTGTGTGTGGCGCAGAGCTCGGGCAGAAAAATTTCCTATGCCCTCGGGATAGGGCAGTGACGACCACTGCTATAAAGTATACATATTTTGGATCAAAATTACCTCCTAAGTTGATATGAGCATACCTCGCTGTTTGTACAGTTTTTAAGCTATTGACTTAAAATTTTTCTCACACCCTTCTTTTCTTTGCACGCAGTAGATACGTGGGAACGGGATCTGCCGACTGTACACAATAGTTGCCTTATAACTAATTGATTGGAAATTCTAGTGAAGGAGTCGTCTCCGACCCTATAAAGTATATATATATTCTTGATCAGGATCACCTCCAGAGTTGATATTAGCGTGTCCGTCTGTCTGTCTGTTTCTTCGCGAACTAGTCTATCAGTTTTAAAGCTATCGACTTAAAACTTTGCACACACCCTTCTTTCCTTTGCGCGCAGTATATAAGTCGGAACGACCGGTATCGGTCGACTATTGATTGATCGATTGGCTTCTGGATTTCGTCTTTCACTGCGAGGATGCCCAGATCCTGGTGGATGTTTTCGTTGCGAACATACCAAGGTGCACCTGTGATAGTTCTCAAGATTTTTGATTGTGCGCGCTGTATGATGTCTATGTTGCTGCTGCTCGCGTTCCCCCACAGCTGGGAGCCATACGTCCAGATTGGCTTTAGGACTGAATTGTACAGTAGTAACTTGTATCGTGAGGCGATCGTGAGTTTATGATCCAGTGGAAGCTGCTGGCTTTCAGTTTTAGGTGCATCTTGTTGCATTCGATATGCTTACGCCAGGTAAGTCGTCTATCAAGGCGGACGCCAAGGTACGTTACTTCGTTAGCTTGAGGGATCTGCATACCGTTTACTAAAAGCGGAGGGCATGTTTGTCTATTAAGAGTAAACGTTATATGTTTACACTTTTGTTCGTTTATTTTAATGCCCCAATCGGACAGCCACCTTTCCACTATTATGAGATGATTAGCCAGTTGTTAGTTGTGCGCTCGTTGGAATATCCGCAGTATACAAAAAACATATAGACACGGGCCGAGTGCGTTTCCTTGTGGAACTCCAGCTTTGATGGTGTAGTCGCTCGAAGTAGCTGCGTTGCATCTCACTGAGAATACCCTATTATAGAGGTATGATTCCAGTAGCTTGTGGGTGTATGTTGGCAAATAAATTTTAATTTTGTGCATGAGTCCGATGAACCGAACTCGGTCGTAAGCTTGAGATACGTCGAGGAAAATAGCGCTGCAGTATTTTCGCTGTTCGAAGGCTGAGCGTATTTCGGATGTTAGTCTGTTCACTTGTTCGATGGTTCCATGGTTTCTTCGGAAGCCAAATTGGTGTGCCGGGATAATATTGCAAGCTTCCAGAAGTGGTATTTTGCGAGTTGTTTGTATGGGGGCGTTGTTGCCGCATAAGGTTTCAGGAGTAAAGTTGAAATGAAAAGTCGGTGGCGTCTTCGTTAAATTAACAAGAAGCGCGTTCAGCTGTATTGGGCTGCTTACATTGGATTGAAACTTAGCTTAGAAAGAATAAACGCTAAACGTAAAAAAGCCAGAGCGGACGATCGACGACGGCCGACGAGAGAGGGAGAATGCATAGAGGGGCGAGCGCGGATGCACTCTTCAGCGCGGATGAGCTCTTCAGTGCGGGTGCGCTCTTCAGCGCGGATGCGCTCTTTAGTTCAGCGGCCCAACGGCCCCACACATAAACATTCCGCCCCCCTTGCAATCACTCGGGTTGCAACAGATCCCTCGTCGTTAGCGATGCGTCACGGCAGCTCGAGGGCGTACACGGGTCGATGAAGGCCCCCGTGTCGAAGATCCGGATCCCGGTGTTGACGCTGTTCTGCTTCAGCAGCGACGAGAGGGTGGGCGCAGTAACCGCGTCCTGCAGGGGCCCTCGAGGAGAGGCGGAAAATTGCGTAGGCCCGGATGACGCGGGCGGACGAGCGGTGGAAGGCACCCAATGAGTGCTAGAGGAAAGCCGTGGAGCACTTGACGGCTGCCGGAAGAAGAATGAAGAATGCCGAGGAGTTATCGAAAAGTGCCGGGAAGTCGGCGGCCGTGGATCGATTTGGGAATGCCGAAAAATGGCGGACGCAGGGCGAGAAGCACCAGGACGCATTGCAGAGTTGGCGGATGACGGCCAACGAGAGAGCGAGACACCCCGTGTACTGTCTCCCGCGCTCCGTGAACGGTGCTCCTTGGTCATGGGGTGCAGCAGCGTGTGGTGATCCTGACCACACGTCTTACAGCCGTCCCCACGCCGACAAGATCCGTCGGAGTGCTCGTGGGCCAGGCAGCTCAAGCAATAGCGGTTCACGAGAACCGCTCGGAGCCGCTCCTCGGCACTAAGGCGTAGGAAGCGCCGACACTTCTTCAATGGATGGATCCCATTACAGACTCGGCATCGGTAGGATTGTGTACCTCGAGTACATCTGCTCTCCAGTGACTGGGCGTTGCGTGGGCGTGGCGACATCGTGCTGAATATGACCTTGGAATCCCGACTTTGGCCCGGATCAGACGGATCATCAGCTGATTGCCACCGTGCAGCGTGATGCGATGCGTATATTGAACAAGGAGTCGAGACAGAATTGTGCTCGCAACCTGAATCCGATTCCGAACTGATCTGTGTGGGCACATCTCCCTGATCCAGTGAGTCACCGAGGCTGCGGGCAACTCGTGCGGAAAAAACAGACACGCTGCAAGGGTTGGCTGGATATAATGGGCCGGTCAGCACCCATCCGAAAATGGTCTCCTGACCGAGAAGCGACCCGCAGATGTTAGCATTGGAATTACCGAGGAGAATGGACGGAAGAATGTCAGCTCCTAATAACACATCGACTTGGGAGCTCTCAAAGAAGTTGGGGTCCGCCAGGGGAATGTCAGGCAGCCCCTTTTGGCGATCTCGTGGAATCGGATAAGTTGCTTCGGACCCTGAGGGTATCAAGCTGCACCCCAAATGGCACACGTTGATAAGGGCCGTGCCCTGTAGGACCGCTCCTGACACGGAAGCGAGGCACACCTGCACATCCGACTGATCCTCTGAGCCGTTTGTGCTTCTGGCAGTCTGTGCGGGTCGAGCCCTTGCTGTCGTAGGCGGACTTTGAGCGGTGGCGAACGGATTGCCGCGGTGCAGGAGGGTGTGGTGTCGGCTGTGACTTGTGAAGCAGGTATGGGCGCTCGTGCAGTCTCGCTGCTGGTGCCCTCGGGCAAAACAGTTTAAATATAACTGCTTCCTCCTTATGTAGTCAGAGCGCCCATTTACATCCATTTCTAGGAACCGCGGAATTTCGGCTTTATTATGGACGGATTGCTCCCACATGGAAAGTGTGACTTTGGGGAGCTTTGACGAAATCATAAACACCAGGAGGCAGTCCCAAGCCTCAACATTGATAGCGGACATTACTAGGGCTGTCAGACAATTCTGAATGGTGGCTTGCAGCTCCGTCAGCGCGACCCCGGACTCTTGAGAAATAGCCTGGATGATGAAAAGGATTTTCAACTGGCTAATGACCAATAGCCGCAGGTTCTCAAAGCGGTCTGTGAGGCTTTGCCACGCTGCGACAAACCCCTCATGGGTAAGCGGAGCCTTAGAAACAATGGCGTGGGCGTCACCACTTGTTTTGGACAGCAAGTGAAACAACCTCTCCACCGGGGTGAGCCGCGAGTTTTGGATGTAAATGGCCGTAAACAAGTCTCTGAAGGTGGGCCACCGAAGATAATCACCCGCAAAGACCTCGGTATCCACCGAAAGTAACCGTCAGCCTGTAGACGCGGGCGTGTGTACATTGACGGAAGCCTAAGTGGATTGGGAAGCAATTTTCTCCCGAAGCTGGGCAATACATCTCGAATAGACGGAGTAACAGTAGCTGTACTTCGCTTCCAGCACTGTCAAGGCGGCCGCATTTTCGTCGGACACGGCTAGCAAATCGGAGCAGCTCTCATGGCTCTTCTCCACCTTCTCCCATAGTGCCCGAATTTGGTCCCGATGGACTTCGCACATGTACTAGGAGCCCATTTCTGTTTCTCTGGCGCCCGGAGAATTTATGTTGGCCTCAAATTGGCTAACTCTATCTGTTGTGGCGATGAATTTCTTCAGCGCCACGTAGACCGCACTTTGAGCCATTTTTGCAACGGAACGAGTCTGCCTCTGTGAAGGACCGGGGATTGTGTTTACGGATTCGTCACTCTTTGACCTTGGAATGGCACTGTACGCCTTAGGCTTTAAAAGAGGCGTCCGCGGAGAAGCGGATAGAGATCTGTCCAAACGGATGGTTGGGATCGGACGTGGCTTTTGGTCGTCTCCCGTGGGCATTCTCAGACACCAATTCGCTGGTCAGCGCTTGTCGACTGACGTGCGCAATAGGTGGCTCGCACGAAGCGGTAGCCGGTCACTAATGTGATGAGACCGGTGAGATCTCGGACGAAATGCGATTGCAAGGCCAAGTGAGAATTAGTAGCGCCGATGTCGAGAGGAACGTCGGATGCGGCACAATTCGGATGTGGAAGAAACTTCAGGAAGCCAAAAAAACCAGACGGGCCAAGGTTTGTAGAGATTTTAGGCGGATGTTGCCAGATGCGGAGTAGAAGCAGCGTTAGGAAACTGACGGAACGGAAAATGGACAAGTACCGGAAAATTCGTGCTCGTTCGGGGAAAAAATTGATGTATATGTATATTTCGACCAGTATGGCCCGTACGTAAATATTGAATTCCTGACTATTTTCGAATTTGCGGAGCCGGAAAGGTGCACTTCACCTTGGCTTGGATTTAACACAAAACAAATAAATAATTAATTTTTGCCTAATTGGCGGATTTAATTATTATGGAGTTGAAAATCTCAAGTTTTAATCAGTTGAGGTTAATTATCACGAAGCTGGAACGGTGGAATTGAAACCGCGGCTCGATTCAGACAGAAGATCGACAATTAAATTATTTATTAAAATTTTTCGATAATTAAATTTTCGACTTTAGTTATTGAGTGGCCGGAAAGGTGAATTAAGAAACCTGGCCCTTTGCTCGAACGGAAAATACGAATTAAATAAATTTTAGTAGTTATAATTATAAATACATAAATATGTAATTGATTTTTTTTTTTTTTAATTTATTTGTTACTCAGCCGGTTATGCCGTCGGCACCCTGTACGTACCCAAAAGGGGGACAAGAAAAAAACCAGCACCACAAAAAACACAACACGGCTTCTAAGGCGGCCAGCTCGAGAATTGACGCGACACAATCACGGATTTGTAGTGAAATGGCGGTTTATAATTGTTGGTTTTAGAAAATTTAAATTTTTTAAATTTTATCGGCTATATATTTCCTGAAATTGGAGGCAGAAAATATTTAGAAATATATGGACATGCATGCAAGTAGTGCAAGGGCATGATGGCACAGTGGAACGCCGATAAGTGGACTGTATATTTTAAATTTTATCGTTTATATATTTCCTGGAATCCGCATCAGAAAATATATGGACATGCATGCAGGTACGGATATATGTAAGGGCATGTGGGCATATGTATGTTGGTACAGTGGAGCTTTGATAAGTGGACTGTATAATTGGGGGAACAGAAAAGTTATGTGGTGTAAAAAATGACACTGATTGAGGAAGATAAAAACAAATATTACGACAGCGGCGGACTGTTCGGTGAATTTGGAAATTCCGGAACTAATTCACACCGGTGGCCAATATTAATTATGCCTTTTTTTTTGTCGCCACACAATTTCACTGTTCACTTGCGAATTTTTCGCGGATTAATTGCACCAAAAAAATATGTATGTGCGTATGTATGTATGTATGCGGATGCACATATGCCTCGACCGTTGGCAAGCGAATGGATAACGGAGAGGCCGAAAACGGCGAGGAATATGGGCAGCACACAAAACGGAGACGGATGGAAAAAATTTGCTGAATTTTAAGATTAGAGTATTAGAAAATCTCAACCTGCCGTTGTGTCGGAAAACTCGGACTTGGAGTTGACACGGAGGGAAAAACAATCTTGCAGCAGTGTGAAAGAAATTTAATGTTCGGATCACTGCTGAAGACCGGCAGAGAGATGGAGACGAAAAAAATGTACTTATCTTTTGGAAGAACAATGCCGAGAACTGGTGGCAGAAGAAAATCCAGCAATTATCTTTGAATTAAAATTTTGAATTTAAAACTTAACTTAGAAAGCAAACAGGCAATGGTAATAGAAAACAAGAAAGGAAAGCTAACTTCGGGCGGAGCCGAAGTTTATATACCCTTGCAGTTAAAACCGGATATATATCGCAAACATCGGATATAGTTGGCCGATCCTTATGATCACATCATAATAAAACCAATTTACTAAAATACAAAATCTAAAATAAGTCCCAAACTTCTATCTTCAAAAATACGAAAGTTGATATTTCTACCAAGTACCATTTCCGATCGTTCAGTTATATGGCAGCTATAGGATATAGTCGACCGATCCTAATGAAATTTGGTAGGTCGGATCAACTGGCCAATAATAGAATCTGTATTAAGTTTCAGCTTTCTATCTTCAAAAACACGAAAGTTGGGTCATTTCCGATCGTTCAGTTATATGGCAGCTAAAAGATATAGTCGGCCGATCCTTATGAAATTTGGCATGTCACAATAATTTGCCAAAAATAGCTCTCATGTCAAATTTGAACTCTCTAACTCTAAAAACACCAAAGTTATACCATTTCCGATCAATCAGTTATATGGCAGCTATAGGATATAGTCGGCCGATCCGGGCCGTTCCGACTTATATACTGCGTGCAAAGGAAAGAAGGGTGTGTGCAAAGTTTCAAGACGATAGCTTTAAAACTGAGAGACTAGTTCGCGTAGAAACGGACAGACAGACAGACAGACGGACAGACGGACAGACGGACAGACGGACATGCTCATATCAACTCAGGAGGTGATCCTGATCAAGAATATATATACTTTATAGGGTCGGAGATGTCTCCTTCACTGCGTTGCACACTTTTGGACAAAATTATAATACCCTCTGCAAGGGTATAAAAATACGATCGACGACGGCCGACGAAGGAGCGAGAGCGCAAAGAGGGGCGAGCGCGGATGCGCTCTTCAGCGCGGGTGCGCTCTTCAGTGCTGGTGCGCTCTTCAGCGCGGGTGCGCTCTTAAAGTTGCGGCACAACGGCCCCTCACGTAAACAGCAGGTGTTAACCTTTGCCCGTTAAATTCCGGGATGGCATTCGATATTTCCTTAATGTATGCACTTTTGGCAATTTTTTGTGGTATTGTGGTTGGTTTTACTTCCAAAAAGCTTTTGTCTAAATCTGAGTCTGTGTAGTCCTGGTCTGACAATTCAGACTGAATAAGGACTGCCGGGATTGTGAGGTTGTTTATATCTTTTTCCTCAATTTCGTGTTCCGTGGGGATAGGGTCATCAGTTTGGGCATATTGTACTAGCGCTTTTTTTTTTAATTTTTATATTTTGTTAATTATTAATAATAAAATGTTCGTTAGCTCTACATCAATTGCTTTGGATTCGACTTTATTTCAATTTATTTCAATTTCAATATCATTTACAATTAAATTTATTATTGATTTGCCATTTACTTTGGCTCATTTATTTTTCTTAAATTTCTTTAGAACTTTTCTTTGTGTAACGTCTTTATGTAAAAATTGCCTTATTTAGCCATATTGTTAAATTAATTTTTCCTTTTCCTATATTATTTTTTTTTTTGTATGGTTTTCAGGCAACACGCTAATTGGGCAACATTAATATTTTCCAATTTTCAATTATTATATATATATACCATATAAAGAAAAAATATGCATCGCAGTGCAATACAAAAAATATGCAACGCAGTGCATTGGGTAAAGAAAAAAAATACGATGGCGGGGCGGTGCTGGCTGCAGGCTGTTATCTTTTTTTTTGATGGGGCACCGATGCTGGCTTCACAGGTGCTTGGCAAGGTTAACGGTGTGCGCTCTAGGAAGCGCTGTCGGTTTTCTTTTTTTTTCTGGTCTTCTGTGTAGTTGCTTGGAAGTTTAATTATTCCTTGGTCAGTTTGTTTTTATGTGAGGGCTGAGTGATTGTTAGATCGTTTGGCTATATTTTTGATCATTTTGATTTTAGTAAGTCAAGTTCAGCTTGTAACTTTAGCCTTGTTGACAACGCTGGAGGCGATGTACTTGTTTACGAGAGCAGAAACAAGTTAAGGTGTGAAACTTTTTTTTTTAATTTGTTTTGTACACCTCCGCGTTTAACCATCACTGCACTTTACTCACTCAGATTCTTTTTTCCCATAAATTCCTCGTCACTGTTTGGTCATTGAGAGTTTTTAATGCCGGGAAATGAAAGACGAATTTAATTATATTACGTTATATTTTATTTATATTGCAGGCAGATAAAACTGGGATCAACCATTGTGATCATCCAGTTTATGGTGCTCAGCAGTGACTACTATTATGGATAGAGAGTGCGGCTCGACTAGACATACGCGAAGCTAAAGCTCTCGATAGTGGAGAGGGCGGCCCTCTCCACATAGTGATTGCGAAGCTAAAGCTCTCTTAAGGATGTAGTCTCATGTTCCGGCCTACTTTTTAGAGGTTATTTCAAAAAAAATTTTTTGTTAGAAAAAATAATGCGATCGTTTCAATTTTCAAATATGTTTTTATAGGCATCATAAACTATTTGAAAATATTTAGTTAAATTTATTCTTGTGTAATTTAATGCACTTTATAGCATCCCAAAGTATGCATATAAAAAAAAGGTAGGTCCCTGGCGCAGGTGATTCCGACTGCTAGAGTCATCCGAAACAAAAAATTATAATTGATTATTGTTTTGTAAGCTTATGGCTCTGTCCCGTACTAGAATGAAGTATTTTCACCAATAAACAACAAAATGGCGAACTCACAAAAAAAAAATTTTTTAAAAATTTCAAAAATTTATCTTAAATTAATGATAAAAAAAAAACTAATCAATAAAAATAAATGATTCTAGTACGGGACAGAGGTGTTACTTTTTAGAATAACATATCCAAATTTCAGCTAGATCGGTACCATAGAATTTTGTGAATCACCTGCGCCGCACACAGAAATGTCGTTCCGAGAAAAACGCGTTTAAAGTTTAGACGCTACCGAGAAACTCATACTTTTCGGTATAGGTGCGCTCTCGATTATGGGCTGTATCTCTGTCATTATTTAATATTTTTATTTGAAACTTTAACAGTACATTCTTAATAAACAGTACTTTCAAAATATGTGAAAAAAAATCGATTTTTTCAACCTCACACATGAGACTACATCCTTAAAATAGGCTCCAGGCTATTTTAAGAGAGCCTCTTAAAATAGGCTAATATTCCTATAGGAATATAGGAAGTCGAGCGGCCGAGAAAGAGTCGGCTTGCGACCAACAAAGGCGGTATATCCATACTTTAGCTTATTAAATAAAATATAACTAATTTAGCGGCTGCTGCCTGACCCGACAGTCACTTTTTCCACTTTTTGTAGTTTTTTTTTTTCAATTTTGCCATAGACGCTTGAAGTACGCTTGGTACAGTGGGTGGTCAACATATGTGTTTCTATATATGGGCATATTACACAACACAGCATGAAGAGTAGCTGCAGCGACAGAGCAGTGGCAGCGGCCGGGACAACCTGGAACGACCAGCAGGAAGCGCCGACGACGGAGCCGGGCGGAACCAGGAGGAGAGAAACCTGGAATTAAGATCAAGCTATTGTGAAGATATAATCCCAGGAGATTGGTTTTAGTTGGATTTTTATTTGGAAGGAGCAGCAAAGGTGCCGCTCCATCATTTAGATGGAGCAGCTGAGGTGCCGCTCCAACGGTCAAAATGTCTCTGATCTTTTACAATATTTCTTAAGTCTAAGTAAGGCTAAATCTCGTAGCAGCGCTGCTCGCAGGCGGCGGCAGAGAGACGGCTATGTACTTATATATAAAGGAATATAATAATATATGTTGTCATGCGCTCTCAAGTGGAGGCGCGAGGGGTATGCATATGCTGACCGTTTGTTACGATTATGCTGACACTAGCACTTTCTGTGTGCGGGCTAAGGCATAACGATCGGTTCATATTTCGGCCACTTAGGGTTTATGACCGGGACTTTGGATAATGTAAACACTGCAACAAAGTGTTACAGTGCGCACCCTTTAAGTACTCTCGGTACAGTGGGTATTCAATATATGTGCATACTACATCTCCCTCCTTTTGAAAAATAACGTAATATAATGAAGTTATTTTTATAATAAAAATTTTTAATTAATACATTTTTTTTTATTTTATTTGTTTTGTTTTATGTGGTTAGAATCATAGAAAATGAAATTATTTAAAGAATATGTGTATTTATTTATCTACGTATGTGTGTCTTTGTATGGCCATACTAAGTGCAATTTATGAAATAAAGATTTTTAATCTATCCTTATGAACTGTTTGTTTTTTATGTTTATTATTTGCTATTACTATGTTATCTCTATCTCCTATTTCCGTTACTATATACGGACCTGTAGGGTTTAGGATCTAACTTATGACCTGTCTCGTTTTTTAATAAAACTTTGTCACCTACTGATATATCTATATCCCTTACTTTATAATCGTATAGTAGTTTTTTTCTATTCTTGTTTGCTTCTAACATAACTCTAGCTCTTTTATAGGCTACTTCTAATCTATATTTACTCTCCTTAGCGTAGTCATCTATATTATATAGTGCTTCTACACTATCTATGCTATTAAAATGTTTTGGCAAATTACTTGTTTTACCGAATACTAGCTCATATGGACAATAAGTATGTGCCATAGAGGGGGTCGTGTTGAAACAGAAGACAAAATATTGAAGCCATACGTCCCAATCAGTTTTATCAGCCGATATGTAAGATCGTATGTATTCATTGAAAGTTCTATGACTTCTTTCTATTGTTCCAACTGTCTGGTGGTGGTGTGCTGTGGATGTAATATTTTCAATATTTAAATATTTGCACAAATCGTCTATAATTGAATTCTTATATTCTGTTCCCATGTCCGTAATGAACGTCTTCATTGGACCGTACTTCAGGATAAAAGATTCAAATATTGCTTTAGCGACAGTATTGGCGTTTTTATTCGGAACAGGTATGGCAACTAAATACTTAGTTAAATCACATATTAAAGTGACTGCATACTCATTGCCATTTTCTGATTTTGGCAGTGGACCAATGGTGTCCACTATCACTCTGTCGAAAGCATTTATTGGTGTGTCTGTAATTGTTAAAGGGGTCTTTGTGTGTTTAGTTATTTTTGATTTCTGGCATTTTTGACATTTTCTTACGTACTCAGTTATATCTGTAGACATGCTTTTCCAGTAATAGTGTCTTTTACTTTGGCCAAAGTTTTTGATATGCCAGTATGACCTCCTTGAATTGGATCATCATGAAATGTAGACAAAATTGCTTCTTTTTCTTTTAAATTTGTTATTTGGGTCACCGGGTTGAGTAGCGCTACTCTTAATGTTTTCAATATTTTATTGCCCATTAATTTAAATTTATCTATTGAAGTATATTCAAAGATATTTTCCCACGGTGCCACTTTGAGTTGGCTGATTTTATGTATACCGGCTTGCATTTCAAGCCTTTGGAAAAATTGATCTAAATCAATAACTCCATTAGTATATAAATCGCTAACATCATATCTTGCAGTAATTTTTCTGCCTTGTTTAAATAAACATAACATATTTTTTTATCTGCAAGGTCACTACTTTACGTACTTCATCATTGTTTATGACGTCGTATACGTTGGGCTTAGAAGCTTTATTTAAAGATTGCCTTGGCAATTCTTGTTCTTGATTTTCCGCGCGGAATTTTTGTCTACTTTGATATCTAGTAGTGACTTTTAATACATTTCTAGTTATATTTTGTAAATCTTTGATGGTTATTCTTGATAACGCATCAGCTACGTGATTATCTTTTCCCTTTAAATATTCGACTGTAAAGTCGACTGCCCAGTTGCTTCAGTGCAACTATTGACGAATTTGGAAACGGCTTCGTTCATAGTACTGAATGTGCCTGCTTGCATGATAAGTTTTACCTTATCAATTGTGCAGTTTTTAGTCATTGCTTTGACTGCATGCTGCATGGAATAATTCCTGGCTAGCTCTAAAGATAAACCATCTGATATATATGCACCTTCTAAGGCTTTCGTCATCTGCTCAATTTCTTGTGTGTATTGGTTAGCAGTTTTATTGCGCTGCTGTAGATTCATCAGCTTCGCTGATAATACCTCAACAGTTTCGCCTTTGACGTTGCTTCTTAGTCTAGCAATCACCTCAGTAATTGTTGTTTCATTACCGATTAGATTCCTGGCGACACCTTTTAGCTTTGTTTTAATGATGGAAATAGCTAATTCTTCGTGCTCGCCTTTTATTGATTGTATTATTTGTAAAGCATCAATGAAACTTGTTAAATTTTCAGCCTTACCATCAAAAACTGGTATAAGCTTAGATGCTGTATTAATAAAATCAATATTTGATTGTGCCATTGTGATGGATTTATCTATCTTGTATTCTATGACACTCGAAGTATCTGAATCTGTAGAGTTATCCAGATCAGTGTATACCGCCGGAATAGTAAGATTATTTAAATCTGTATCTTCTATTTTGGGGTTTACTTTGGGAAGCTCTTCTGACTCAGATTCTTTTGTTTCTGTTGATTCCGAGTCAGGTGCAGTGTCAACTGCTATTGGTGTATTTAGAACGGTTGGTAACGATATTTCTAAACTGAACTTTTGTTTAATAAATATTAAATTAGATCGTAGTCGTATCAAAAGTTTCGATACCTGTGACCAATGATCTTGATTTAATCTTTCCCTATGATCATGTATTAGCATACGCGCTTCATTAAAGCACTCTACCAATATTTCAACGTGCTTCCTAACCGTATTCTTTTGAATGGGTCTATTCTGAGTTAGGGATTTGTACGATTTGTCAAAATTTGTTTTAATTATTGATAACTCCTCGTACAATTTGTTCCAATCCATGCCTTTAGTTTAGCCATACTTTTGTAAATAGAATTACATAATATATTTTAATATTTATTTTCTGTCATTTCATTTTCTTAGATTGTAAGTGTTTACATTTGTGTATAATAATTTTGGTTTTTTTTCTCTGGGGTTTTTTATTTAGATTTTGTCCAGATCATTTGCTTGACTCTGGAATTTTTTCTTTAAACATTTGTTGTGTAATTTATATAATTTTAGCAAAACGCTTGCTAACATTATAATGACGATTATCATTAACAATATTGTAATTGTTTGAAGATCGATTTTTCCTGGTTCAATTTTATTAACGACATTTGCCGTGGAATCTACAACTTTCGTGTCTACTAAACCCATTTTAGATATTGTATATGTTTTTGTTTTTCCAATTTCAATTATATTTTTCTCTGAGTCATATTTTGTAATGTAACTTAATTTTTCTGGGAAGTAATAGTCAGAATCATTTATTTGATCTGTTTTACTTATGCTATTACTTCTCATTAAAAGGTTATTAAAATGTTTCATAAATTTTAGGAATTTATGCTATTTTTGAATTTAATTTTTTTTCTTTCATTAAAATTTTACATAAATTTTAGGAATTTATCGTATTTTTTATTGTAAAAAATTTTTTCTAAATTTTGTCTTTTTTCTTATCTAACATTTTTTCCTACCTATTATTTGTACAGCTATACGGGCCATACTTTCAAATTGGGCAAAAGAGGTTCCGCTCAATTTTTCAAAAAATATTATAGTATAAAAAAAAAATATGCATCGCAGTGCAATCAAAAAAATTATGCAACGCAGTGCATAGGTAAAAAAAAAGTTTCTCCTCAGTTGATTTCCCCTTTTTTTTTTCCACGTCAGCTGGTCGTCGCCGGTTTGGCTACGCTGACGTTCCCTCGGTGGCGCAGGAGGTGGCGTATTCCCGCACTCTATTTGCTGCTGCTGCTGTCCGGGGCCTTTTGGACTCAGGCGTTACCGGTGCCGGTCCTCGCACAGGTTTGGTTGCAGTGGGGGCTGTCCAGTGGTCCAGGGCAATCCTTCGGGCACGTCTTTTTAGTTTTGGTAATGGCTTCGGTGGTGGAGGTTTTGTTATTATTTTTTCATTAATTTTCTTAATCGATACTGAGTGAGTGGTGGCAATTTTGGGCTTTTATTCTTGTTGTTTATTAATTCTTCTTTCAGAAAATCTAGTTCTGTTTGAAGTTTTTGGGCCGTAGCCCACGCGGGAGGTGGAGTGTTTACGTAGAGTAGCCACTTTAGGTGTGCTACTCTTTTCTTTATTTTTTTCGCGACTCCTCCGCGATTGCCCATTGCCTCACTCTACTCACTCAGATTTTTTTGTAGATTTAGATTGATTTGTAGATTTTTTTTTTGCATTCTCCAGTTTATCCAGTTTTTTGACTATATGTATCCTCCTGGGTATATCCTTTTAATCCTTATGTCCTTCCAGTCCTTCCATCGCTGTCACGGTCGCCATGTGAAGATATAATCCCAGGAGATTGGTTTTAGTTGGATTTTTATTTGGAAGGAGCAGCAAAGGTGCCGCTCCATCATTTAGATGGAGCAGCTGAGGTGCCGCTCCAACGGTCAAAATGTCTCTGATCTTTTACAATATTTCTTAAGTCTAAGTAAGGCTAAATCTCGTAGCAGCGCTGCTCGCAGGCGGCGGCAGAGAGACGGCTATGTACTTATATATAAAGGAATATAATAATATATGTTGTCATGCGCTCTCAAGTGGAGGCGCGAGGGGTATGCATATGCTGACCGTTTGTTACGATTATGCTGACACTAGCACTTTCTGTGTGCGGGCTAAGGCATAACGATCGGTTCATATTTCGGCCACTTAGGGTTTATGACCGGGACTTTGGATAATGTAAACACTGCAACAAAGTGTTACAGTGCGCACCCTTTAAGTACTCTCGGTACAGTGGGTATTCAATATATGTGCATACTACACTATTGTATTTTGGGGAAAGGCTCTGAATAAAGGGTTTGTAAAGTTTTATGCTATTTGTATAATTTCTGGGCTCAGGCAATCACGTCGAAAAAATAAAAATAAAAATTGTTTTTGAATTTTATCGGTTATATATTTCCTGAAATTGGAGGCAGAAAATATTTGGAAATATTTGGACATGTATGCAAGTAGGGCAAGGGCATGTGGGGCATATGATGGCACAGTGGAACATCGATAAGTGGACAGAATATGTTAATTTTTATCGGCTATGTCCCTCCCAGGAATTAGAGGCAGAAAATATTTGGAAATATATGGACATGCAAGTTAAAATGTTTGTAGTTCGGTGAATTAAAAAAATGTAAATTTTATTTTTTAATTATACAACTTGGTGTTAAACCTTTATTTATTAAACGTAACAATTACAAGACACTTTTGATTTCTCTTAAATATTTTTTGTCAACCGTTCGCGGTCTCGGTCAAAAAGGAACTGACATCTTAATTCTAAATCTGATCCAAAGAACCTCGGCCCTCAGTTGTGTTTAGATTAGAGGCTTAAGATGAAACTGTCGCATCTTATTGTGAAATTCGATTAAGCTGATCGATGCAATTTGGTGGGTACTTGAAACGCAAAAGGCGTAATTGATTGGGCTTCGGAGGGAAGCTGATGTTTACTTTTGATTTTGATTTGTTTATGGGGAACCGAGATCGGACCTCAGAGCCACAGACAAAGCCGAAGGCAAATGCAGAGTTTGAAAATATTGTTTATAAAATTCATAAGTGGAAAGCCATAAGTGGCCTGGATTTATGGGTTGGATAATTGAGCCAAATATCAAGCCAAAGGCAAATGCCGAGATTGAAAATATTGTTTATAAAAGCCATAAGTGGCCTGTAGTTAGGGGTTGGATAACTCTCCCTTTTCTAAAATGGATCGTCCCGATTCAATATGAAATTCATTTAAATGATCTCTTAGTTCTGTTAAAAAATTTTCTTGGTTAATAGATTTTTCTGGCTCAGGCCGATGTTTTTTGGTTACAAATAATATAGCATTTTTGTATTTTATAATAAGTGAAAGAATCAAATATATAATGATTAAAATTAATAATATAAAGGTAGGTGATATTTTAGTATTCTTAATTTTAGCGAAAGGGTTTAAAATGTTGATATTATCTAAAGAAAGATCAGAGTTATTTGATAATATGTAATCGGATATTTCATAATTTTTAAAGTGGTTCGTAGTTAAATATTCAAGATCTTTATTTTACAAATTGGTATATGAGGTATTATTAATTTTAGTTGTACCATTAAATGTTATTAAAAACGAACCGTTTAAATGGGAGTTGTTAACAATATTGTTCCCATTTATAAAAATCGTCATTTAAATCATTTATTTATCGTCTTGAAACTTTGCACACACCCTTCTTTCCTTTGCACGCAGTATATAAGTCGGAACGATCGGGATCGGCCGACTATATCCTATAGCTGCCATATAACTGATTGATTGGAAATGGTATAACTTTGGTGTTTTTAGAGTTAGAGAGTTCAAATTTGACATGAGTGCTATTTTTGGCAAAACATTACGACATGCCAAATTTCCAAAAACCAAAGATGACATGCCAAAGAAAGCTGAAATTTAATACAGATTCTATTTTTGGTCAGTTGATCCAACCTACCAAATTTCATAAGGATCGGCCGACTATATCCTATAGCTGCCATATAACTGAACGATCGGAAATGACCCAACTTTCGTGTTTTTGAAGATAGAAAGCTGGAACTTGGTACAGATTCTATTCTATATTCCGGTTTTAACTGCAAGGGTATATCAACTTCGGCTCCGCCCGAAGTTAGCTTTCCTTTCTTGTTTTCTTTTATTTTTTTACAGGTTGATTTCTCACCATTTAATAATCGGGTAAAACAAGTTTTTTTGTTACTTGAGTGCAATAATTATTAAAAAGTTGGTTCTTAAAATTAGACATTTCGTAAAAAATATTTTCGCATTTTGCGAATTGATTGCTTAATTCCAGTTTTCCATCGATTTGGGAAATCGCTCTAGCGTGATATATTTCACATCTGTTTTTTATTTCTGGGTATTTTATATAAATTATTAAAATTTGTTTATGGAATGCGATTTTAAAAGAAGAGATGTCCATTAAATCAGCTATAATTACTGGTTTTTGTTCATGTTTTAATATTTCCAAGATGCCATCATTGTTTAAAATTTTGGTATTAAAAACGTCTATTTTTGCTAGAGTGATTGTGTCAATTAAATTTTGCAGATCAAATGTTAATTATCGCAAGCGATGTTTTCGAAGTGATAGATCTTGATCAATAAATACTATTTTAAAATCATCGGAAAGAGATGCTATTTCTTTGAATAATCGGGAATTGATAATAGACTGCTTATTATTGTTTTCAATTAATTCATTAATTTTATTCTGAACTGTAATAAAATCATCATGGTCCGGAGTTCCAGCTAACCATTTCCACACGGTGCCTAACTCATTTATCCCTCTTTTTGATCTAGATGATATTAATTGCGATAAAATTAGTTCAATTACTTTATGTCATATTTAATTTCCCATTGTGACCTTTTATTAGTATCCCTTTTAATATTATCTGATTCCAAATGTATTATTTCTTTATAAAAGCTTAAGTTTATGTCATATTTAATTTCCCATTGTGACCTTTTATTAGTATCCCTTTTAATATTATCTGATTCCAAATGTATTATTTCTTTATAAAAGCTTAAGTTAGTTACATGGAATTATCTGCGTATGAATTGTACGTCAATACTTCTTTATTGTCCTTAAATAAAAGAAATTCGTGACTTGTATAGTCAATTATTTCTGATTTTGTGAATAAAATAAGGTGTAGTATGAGCACCTGATAAAACATTTTCTGGGAAAGGAAAGAAAAAAAGGATAATATATAAATACTTAGAATTTTATATTATCTTTGTGAATAATTCTATTTCTATTGTTGATTATTATTTTTTTGGGTAAATTTTCCTTAACTATTTGTTTTTTATATCTGGTTTTAAGTTTATTTCTTTCCCCGTGTTTCTTTTCATAGACTACCTGTCCTACATGATATTCTTTTTCTTTTCTGTTTTCATTATGTGTTTCCAAAATTTTCTTTTGAGTATTTTTCAAAAGTTCAAAGGGTTTTTGGTTTGTTGTAGAATGAATGCTCTGATTATATTCTTGAGCGGCTCTTATTACTTTTTCGGAAAAGTCAGTTAAATTAAATTCTTCTTTAAGGCATCGAGCTAATTCTGTTAATGTAGAATGTGCTCTTTCATCCTGTCCATTTGACGTGCTGTGCCTCGGGTCTGCGTAATGTAAAGTTAAATTGCACCTGTCGGGTCAAGCAGCAACACGGCTTTTAATTTTTATGTTTAAATAATGTTTAGTGTAATGTTTAGTGTATTTATTAGTGTAATGTTTATTTATTAGGCTTAAGTTTGTACAAAGGCTTTGTTGATCGCAAGCCGACTCTTTCTCGGCCGCTCGACTCAACAAGCTTTCTATAGAGAGTTTTAGCTCGCAGTGTCTAGGTCGGGCCGCCCTCTCCATTATTCGAGAGCTTTAGCTTCGCAGTGACCAGTCGGGACCTCTCTGTTCTTTTACTTGAGTCCCTGCATGCACCATAGCTGGTCTATCTGCGGATCATCCGGCTTGATCTGCATGAAGAAATAAACATTTATAAAGTTCAATTTAAATACAAAATCGTCTTTTATTTACGGCATTGAAAACGCTCAATGACCTTTGTACGAAAGATTTAAATTTGGCCGAGGTAAAGCTCGGTTCATTATCGGTCATTATTACTTTTGCCTGTGGAAAATGCTGAAGAAGTTCCATTACTTTATTTTCGATATTTAATTTATGTTGGATTTTTTTTACTACTAGAAATTTTGAGTAAGCGTCAATAAAAGTTATGAAAGTAAGACCTTGCGCGTAATATATGTCAATGTGTAAATTTTCTCCATCTTTACTTGGAATTGGGGCTTCCCCAATTGGAATTTTTATTGGGTGCCTGTTATATTTATTTTCGTTCCAAATCACACAATTTTTAATATATTCTTAAATTTTTTAAAACAGTTTGGCCAATAATATAATTTACTGATCTGTTTGTAATTCTCTTCTAGCCCCCTATGAGCACGGCTGTGTATTTCTTCTATTATTATAGCTTTATCTTCCTCGTTTTCCACGTCTTGTAAAAAAGATTCTTGTAAAAAGGAATGTGTTTGTGAAATTATTTTTTAATGGTAATTGAATTTGAAATAAGTCCTCTAAGGTACAATGAATTCCTACCGTAATGTTAGGTGGAAGATACTCTCTTAATATAGTCGTTAAATTTTCTGGTGTGTCATATTCAATTAAATGTCGTGTCCTGTCAAAGATTTTCAGTGACTCATGTATTGTATACCTCCCCGTTGTTAATAACAGTTGTTCTTTAAATTGATTTAACGGTTTACGGGTCTCTTGTATTACATTTTCAAAACTACTTTCAGCTGAATGCTGCGTGTTCTGATCTGAGTCTGAATGGTCTGTTTGTTCTATATCGCTGTCAGTAATATTATTTATCTGAATTCGAGATAATGCGTCTGCAACTACATTTGTTGTACCGGGCTTAAATGTTATTTTCAGTGTAAAACTTTGTATGAAAGAATACCATCCTTTCATATCTACATTGGGATTTTTATCCGAAATTGTGTAAGATATAAGATAAAGTTTGATGGTCGGTTTGAATTTCATTTCCAATTACTCCGTATAAGTAATTTCTTAGATTTTTAAGAGCCCATACTATCGCTAAAAGTTCCTTCTTATTCGTCGCATAAGCTTGTTCTGTTTTAGACAAGGTTTTTGAAATAAAAGTAATTGGTTTTCCTTCTTGAGATAAAACTGCACCAATTGCGACGTCTGAAGCGTCGGTGGTCAAGGTAAATTTCTTATTATAGTCCAGTTGAACTAGTTCTACTTGAGCAATGAGATTTTCTTTCAGCTCGTTAAAAGCTTTAATTTCTGGTTCATCCAGTTGAATTAATATTTTTGTTGACATTCTTTTTGAGATTTTGCCATTATGACCTCAAAGATATTTTGTTATAGGTTTGGCTATGTAGGCGTAGTTTGAAACAAATTTTCAATAATAGCCCGTAAAACCTATTAAACTTCTTAGTTCCCGAATATTTTCTAATGGTTTCAATTTTTTCTGGGTCTGTCTTGATGACGTTATAGGATACCATGTATCCTAGAAAACGGGTTTCGCGTTTGAAAAACTTAGATTTTTCTAAAGAGATTTTCATGTTTGCTCTCAATAATATATTTATAATTTTGTTTAAATCTGTATAGTGTTGTTCGATTGAGTTTGAGAATATTATAATGTCGTCCATATAGACATGACATGTTTTTCCTATTTGTTCTCTTAGAATATCGTCCATTGCTCTCTGAAAGATTCTTGGTGCATTTGTTAATCCGAATGGCATTCTTAAAAATTCGTATTTTCCATTATTTATCGAAAAGGATGTTTTTTCCACATCAGATTCTTTCATTAGTATCTGATGAAATCCTGACTCTAAATCTATTGTTGAAAAATATCTTGCTTTTCCCAAATTTGATAGAATTACTGATGGGTCTTGCATTGGGTACCTGTCAGGTATAGTACTTTCATTCAATTTTTTGTAATCAATGACGAGTCTTAATTTACGGCTTCCGTCTTGATTCTCTCCTTTCTTTGGGACTACCAGAAGTGGTGAATTGTAAGGGCTTCTGCTAGGCCTTATTATTTTTTCTGATAACATTCTTTTGATTTCGCTATTCACGAAATCGTTGACAGATAGAGCATACGGATATTGCTTCCCGTATATTGGCCTATCATGGATTAGATTTATTTCCCCCTTTATGTCTGTTCTAAAAGGAATTTGCATATTTATCTTTGAATGCTCCTTTTCAATATAGTGAACTATCTTTTCCCTCAGTCCGCCTAATTGGTCGGTACCTATATTATTTATTTGATTTTTGACGGTATTTACTTCGTCGGCACTCTCAGGATTTTTAATTCCCGAGATATTTTTATTTTTATTGACGGATATTTCTACGTCGGCGTTCTCAGGATTTTTAATTCCCAAGATATTTTTATTTTTATTGACGGATATTTCTACGTCGGCGTTCTCAGAATTTTTTGTTCCCAAGACATTTGTATTTTTGTTGACGGATATTTCTACGTCGGCGTTCTCGGGATTTTTTGTTCCCAAGATATTTGTATTTTTGTTGACGGATATTTCTACGTCGGCGTTCTCCGGATTTTTTAACTCCCAAGCTTTTCTCACTATTTTCAACAAATAATGAATCTGGGTTGCCCGAAGTTAGCTTTGCTTTCTTGTTTTCACTTAAGTTTATACTTATACTATCATGAAAATAGTCAATATCTTTACCGGCGTTTCCTCCACTTATTTTATTCATAAATCTTCTATTTTTTCTAAAGTGGTTATTAAAATCATCCTTATGATATAAGACCTTTCATTTACTCTTTTTTCGACTACTCCTTTAACCCATTCATTTTCTTTTTTTCTAAACTGAACCCTATCACCTTTAATAAATGGACGCAGGCTTCTTGAGTGCATGTCGTAATATTTTTTTTGTTTCTTTTTTTTTTCGATAAACTTCCGTGGGATTATTTCTTCATTAATTATATTTCTATATATTGCAGTCTTCTTTATTGGTAATTTGGTCTTGCACATTCTTCCAAAGAATAATTCGCATGGTGCTAGATCTAAACTTGCTACTGGGGTAACGTTGTATTCAAGGATCCTATATTGATAATCATTTACTTTATTAAAATTCTTTCTGAGTTCTTCAATGATGTATGAAACCGATTTTCCCTTAAGCTGACTAACAATCAAAAAATTAAAGTATGCGTCAAAAATCGAAAGGAAATCCTTTCCACCGTAATGAAAGATGTCCATTCCTACCAAGTGAAAAGGGTATTCTGGTTTTTCGTCTTCTACCATGGGTTCCTTCGGATTTTTCCTTCGAAACTTCTCACAAACTTCGCAAGCAAATATAAGCTCTTTTACCTGGGAATTCATATTAGACCAATAATACAGTTTACGTGCTCTAGCTAAAGTTTTCTCTATGCCTAAGTGAGGGTCGTGTACCTGTTTTAACATCTGCTATTGCAATTTAAATGGAATTACTAATCTGCATAAGCGAAATAGAAGACCATGTTCAATTCTGATTTATGTTTATAGAACATGTTTTACAAAACTTATCTAACTTATGATATGTGATGAAGGATGAAAGGATACCACCAAGAGTTGAGTTTGGTTGGTCTTTATTTGGAAGGAGCAGCTGAGGTGCCGCTCCAACGTTCAAAATGTCTCTGTTCTTTTACAATATTTCTTAAGTCTATGTAAGGCTAAGTCTCGTAGCAGCGCTCCTCGCAGGCTGCGGCAGAGAGACGGCTATGTACTTATATATAAAGGAATATAATAATATATGTTGTCATGCGCTCTCAAGTGGAGGCGCGAGGGGTATGCATATGCTGACCGTTTGTTACGATTATGCTGACACTAGCACTTTCTGTGTGCGGGCTAAGGCATAACGATCGGTTCATATTTCGGCCACTTAGGGTTTATGACCGGGACTTTGGATAATGTAAACACTGCAACAAAGTGTTACAGTGCGCACCCTTTAAGTACTCTCGGTACAGTGGGTATTCAATATATGTGCATACTACATCTCCCTCCTTTTGAAAAATAACGTAATATAATGAAGTTATTTTTATAATAAAAATTTTTAATTAATACATTTTTTTTTATTTTATTTGTTTTGTTTTATGTGGTTAGAATCATAGAAAATGAAATTATTTAAAGAATATGTGTATTTATTTATCTACGTATGTGTGTCTTTGTATGGCCATACTAAGTGCAATTTATGAAATAAAGATTTTTAATCTATCCTTATGAACTGTTTGTTTTTTATGTTTATTATTTGCTATTACTATGTTATCTCTATCTCCTATTTCCGTTACTATATACGGACCTGTAGGGTTTAGGATCTAACTTATGACCTGTCTCGTTTTTTAATAAAACTTTGTCACCTACTGATATATCTATATCCCTTACTTTATGATCGTATAGTAGTTTATTTCTATTCTTATTTGCTTCTAACATAACTCTAGCTCTTTTATAGGCTACTTCTAATCTATATTTACTCTCCTTAGCATAGTCATCTATATTATATAGTGCTTCTACACTATCTATGCTATTAAAATGTTTTGGCAAATTACTTGTTTTACCGAATACTAGCTCATATGGACAATAAGTATGTGCCATAGAGGGGGTCGTGTTGAAACAGAAGACAAAATATTGAAGCCATACGTCCCAATCAGTTTTATCAGCCGATATGTAAGATCGTATGTATTCATTGAAAGTTCTATGACTTCTTTCTATTGTTCCAACTGTCTGGTGGTGGTGTGCTGTGGATGTAATATTTTCAATATTTAAATATTTGCACAAATCGTCTATAATTGAATTCTACATGTCCGTAATAAACGTCTTCATTGGACCGTACTTCAGGATAAAAGATTCAAATATTGCTTTAGCGACAGTATTGGCGTTTTTATTCGGAACAGGTATGGCAACTAAATACTTAGTTAAATCACATATTAAAGTGACTGCATACTCATTGCCATTTTCTGATTTTGGCAGTGGACCAATAGTGTCCACTATCACTCTGTCGAAAGCATTTATTGGTGTGTCTGTAATTGTTAAAGGGGTCTTTGTGTGTTTAGTTATTTTTGATTTCTGGCATTTTTGACATTTTCTTACGTACTCAGTTATATCTTTAGAAATGCTTTTCCAGTAATAGTGTCTTTTTACTTTGGCCAAAGTTTTTGATATGCCAGTATGACCTCCTTGAATTGGATCATCATGAAATGTAGACAAAATTGCTTCTTTTTCTTTTAAATTTGTTATTTGGGTCACCGGGTTGAGTAGCGCTACTCTTAATGTTTTCAATATTTTATTGCCCATTAATTTAAATTTATCTATTGAAGTATATTCAAAGATATTTTCCCACGGTGCCACTTTGAGTTGGCTGATTTTATGTATACCGGCTTGCATTTCAAGCCTTTGGAAAAATTGATCTAAATCAATAACTCCATTAGTATATAAATCGCTAACATCATATCTTGCAGTAATTTTTCTGCCTTGTTTAAATAAACATAACATATTTTTTATCTGCAAGGTCACTACTTTACGTACTTCATCATTGTTTTTGACGTCGCATACGTTGGGCTTAGAAGCTTTATTTAAAGATTGCCTTGGCAATTCTTGTTCTTGATTTTCCGCGCGGAATTTTTGTCTACTTTGATATCTAGTAGTGACTTTTAATACATTTCTAGTTATATTTTGTAAATCTTTGATGGTTATTCTTGATAACGCATCAGCTACGTGATTATCTTTTCCCTTTAAATATTCGACTGTAAAGTCGTATTCTTCTAGTTCGAGCCTCATACGTGTCAGTTTAGAACTGGGGTTGGTCATTGAGAAAAGGTATATTAAAGGTCTATGGTCTGTTCTTATTAAGAAATGTGTTCCATATATATATGGTCTAAAATATAATATCGCCCAGTGAATTGTAGCTAATTCCTGCTCAGTAGTAATAAATCGATTAATATTAAGTCATCCATATAAAGGAACGCTTGAGAAGGTTCTAGACCAGAGAACGCAATAGTCCTCATTCTCTGAAACGAATTAGGAGCTATTTTTAAAAATAGTTGCTCGTTGAAAAAGACGTTATATCTCTTGAACCTTTTTCTAGTTCAATTTGATGGAATCCTGACATTAAGTCAAGACATGAAAAGTATTTTGCTCGGCCTAGTTGATCTAAAATATCATCAATTCTAGGTAATGGGAATTTATCAGATAGTAATTTTTTATTAATCTGGCGATAGTCAATTACTAATCGCCATTTCTTTGCATTTGATCCGGGGGATGATTTCTTAGGAACAAGTAACAATGGGCTATTGACGGTTCGACAATCCCGTCTGAGATTAATTTATCTACTTGTTTTTGTATTTTATTCACCTGACTATGTGGGCTTCGATAGTTTTTTATATAAACTGGTTCATCATCTTTTTATCTCAGTTTTTGTTTATAAAAATTATTTGTGGTTATTGATTCGGTTTCCAATCCGAACATATCGCTATACTGGGTGCATAGGCTAGTAAGCTGAGACTTGAACTGTGGAGGGAAGTTTTTTGACAGTTGTGATACTACGGATTTTTTTCTATTGTCTGGATTTGTGTTGAATACATCGTAGTTCGAAAGTGATTCATATATTAGATTATCTGTACTCACATTTGTTGTTATTTGTTGTGTTTAATAGTCTTATGAAGGCATTATTGGATGTTGCTATGGTATTTGCAACGTAAATATCATGTTGAATTTCCTGATTTGGAATTAATACACTGTCTGCTGTTGAATTAAGTTCAATTTTCCGAATAACTTGGGATCTTGCTGGCGGAAGTATTGAATTATTGTTGCAAATTGAAGCAATTATGCCAACGCTCGCCGGTTTCGACGATGCAACGGGAAAAATCTTATTCGGCTTTGTACGAAATAAATGTGTAGGAATATCAAGACCAGTTATTCACAGGTACGGTAAAATCGAAAATTGGGATAAACTCAAAGAAATTTTGCTAAAAAACTTCGGAGAAAAAGAAAGCAGCGATAACTTAATGGACATGCTTAAAATGTGTAGGGTAGACGGTACAATAGAACAATATTATGATAAAATTAACGACGTTTCAAATCGCTTGCATAATCGTATACTTACACACAACGACGAGACATACAGCACAGGCGAAATAAACAGAATTGCCTTGCGAGTATTTAGAGATAACTTGCCAGAGCCGACTAAGACTATGATTTTCGCTAGAAACCCCGAAACATTAGGTGAGGCCTATAAAATCATCGAGGATGCTAGACATCAGAATTATACGATTTACGGACCTTTCCGGAAAACTAATAAAAATAGTAAACCAAACTATAGGTCAAATTTCAGCGATGATAATAAAAATTCTAATGAGCAACTAATACCCGAGACGGACGATTCTAATAAAGGCCAGCAAACCCACTTCAAACCTGGCAATAATAAACTCAGTACCAACTCAAGGTTCCAGGATAATCAAAAACAGGCAAAAGACACTTCAGCTAGCGCATGCTCAAAAATGTCAACAAATAGCCGAAACAGCCAGTCCTCTGGGCAAAATAAACTGTTTTCGGAACCAATGGAAATTAATCAATCGAGTGGAAATTTTCAATCGGTAGGGTCAGAAGATTACCCTATATAGAAATTAAAACTCACGTTAGGACACTACTTTTCGTTATAGATACTGGAGCAGAGTTCAGCATCATTAACGAAAACGTCTGTAACCCAAAATGGAAAACCAATGTTGATATAAAAATACGAGCTCTAGGAAACGAAATAAAAATAAAAAAATTATGTAGATTCCCATCATTTAAGGAATTTAATATAAAAAATTATTGGTGTGAATTCCTCGAATATAATTTCCATCAAAATTTCGACGGGCTAATAGGAGGGAACCTTCTAAACGATTTAAATGCCATCATAGATTATCCTAACAAGAAGTTAATAATTAATAACGTCACTCTAAAACTTTTTATACAAGACGACATTAATATAACACACAAACTTATAACTCTTAACTCAATCCAAAAAATCGATGTCAATCAGGAATCAAAAACCTTGCTAGAAGAGCTTGTACATGAATATGATTGCCTCTTTTATAGGAATTATCAAAATCTGACCTTTACTAACGAAGTCAAACATAGCATTAAAACAAGAAACGATATTCCATGTTACTCTAAAGCTTACAAATATCCTGAGATCCATACTGAGGAGGTTAACAGACAAATAGACGAGATGCTCGAGCAAAAAATAATTAGACACTCTAATAGTCCATATAATAGTCCGTTATGGGTGGTCCAGAAGAAGACAGATGCCTCAAATCTCAAGAAGTGGCGGTTAGTTATAGACTACCGTAAATTAAATAAAGAGACAATCGAGGATCGTTTTCCTATACCCAATATTGACGAGATTTTTGACAAATTAGGTGGATGTAAGTTTTTCACAAGCTTAGATCTCGCTAAAGGGTTTTACCAAATCGAGATGGATCCGGATGACATACATAAGACAGCATTTTCTACATCCAGTGGGCACTACGAATTCTTGCGTATGCCATTCGGATTAAGAAACGCTCCGTCCACATTCCAACGCCTTATGAATAACGTACTTAGGCCATTCATAGGACACATATGTTTGGTATATATGGATGATGTTCTCATTTTTTCTAAGAGCATAGAAGAACATGTTGAACATATCAAGGCCATATTTGATTGTTTATTGAAATCAAACCTAAAACTACAGATTGACAAGTGTCAATTTGCAAAACAAGAAATCGAGTTTTTAGGGCACATAGTGAATCAAGAAGGGCTAAAACCTACTAAAACCAAAATCGAAGCAATTAACAAAATCAAACTACCATCAAATCAAAAAGAGATTAAAAGTTTCTTGGGCATGACAGGGTATTTAAGACGGTACATAAAAGATTATTCAAAAATTGCACAGCCCCTTATAAAATATTTGAAGAAAAATTCGAGAGTAAACTTAGAAGATGAAGACTTCGTAGAGGCATTTGATAAACTTAAATTACTAATCACAAGCGAACCAATTGTAGTATACCCCGACTTTAAAAAACTATTTACTCTCGTCACGGACGCAAGCAACTATGCGTTAGGAGCCGTCTTAATGCAAGATGATAAAGTCATTTACTATGCGAGTCGAATGCTCAAAACTCACGAACTAAACTATAGTACGATCGAGAAAGAGCTCCTAGCCATTTACTGGGCAACCAGATATTTTAAGCATTACCTGTACGGAAGGAAATTTGTGGTAAAAACAGACCATAAACCTTTGGTTTGGCTAAACAATTTAAAAGAGCCAAATCTAAAACTTCAACGTTGGAAAATTCAGTTAAATGAGTTTGATTTCGATATAAGCTTTATCAAAGGAAAAGAAAACGCTCTGGCGGATGGCCTCAGTAGAATCCCAAGCTCCAATAGCGCAAAAGTAGACGAAGACAGCCTCGAGATAGATAGCGAAGATATTTTTTTGGCCGAAATAGAAAACAATCTCCGCATCAACGTCTTAAACGTCGTAGATGAAATTCAGGATTTCTCCGAACAGCTAATAAAATTATTCAATAGCGAATTGGACGATATTGAAACCATCCACACTGCAATATCGGACGATCGAAACTTTATCCCAATTACCGAAAAATGTCTAAATATTTTTAGAAATCAAATAATACTTAACATTGGTGAAAATGATTCACGATCCACAAAGATCTTGTACAAAAGAAAGTTAGACACATTGTTAAAACAAAAGGCGATGCCGAAAAATTGTTAAAAGTCATGCAAGAAATAATACCCGAAAAAGGACTAGTTGTAATTTATTGCGAAGACACAAAATTATATTTAATGTTCCAAGAAAATTATAGACAATATTTCTCCAACAATACAAATTTAAGAGTACTAAAAACATGTATACTATTAAAAGACGTTACAGATAGAGAGAAAATGTTAAAAATTATAGAAAATGAACACTTAAAAAACAACCACAGGGGCATAAATGAAATTTTGTTAGAAATTAAGCAATTATATTATTACCCTAATTTGTTAAAAGAAATTCAAAAGTATATAAATAACTGCAATATATGCAACACAGCTAAATATGATCGCCGCCCAATTAGATATAATTATTGTATAACCGAATCATCTGAAAAACTGAATGATATAATTCATATGGATATATGGTTTCCACAACGAAATATCATGTACCTTACTACAATCGATAAATTAAGTAAATATGCAACAACACATTTTTTAAAAGACCGATCATGGATTTCTCTGCTTAACGCAATTAAACTAAGACTCCAATATCTAGGAAAACCTAAGAAAATTGTTACGGACAATGAATTTAATATACTAACAATTAGGGAATACCTCCAGGACAATGATGTCCAGATCCATTTCACGACCCCATACAAAAAAACTGGAAATTCAGATATTGAACGCCTTCATCTAACTTTAAACGAACACATACGGTTATTCAATGCGGATCCTAACAATAAAGATAGCCTGGAAGACAAAGTTTTAAAGGCTATAATATCATACAACAACACAATCCATAATACAACTAACATTAGGCCAATCGATATTCTAAATAATTTACTCTCTTCTGAAGACATCGAAAAACTATCTAAAAAGATAGCAGACAATAAAATAAAGCTTATGTCAAAACAACCTATAGAATCTAATGATAATTTTAAGAACGATTTTGTCAAAAATAATAAAGTAGGTAAATCACAACCAAAATATAAACGTATTGAAGGTTATGAGCAACAGGGTAATTATCTCGTATCTGTCGACAACCCGAATCATAAAATTTATAAGGATCAAGTTAAACGAATATATAACCACCAAGACGTTAATATGTAAGCTCGATAAAAATATTGTAAGATACAATTAATTTTCAACAAAGATATTGTCGAAACTTGCGCGCGGGGTGTCATATATACTTACATGCATACACACAGAAATCCTATATGTATGTACACATGCTGTATAAGTGAGCTTTTACCTCGCAGAATTTCACAGCTTCGAAAGCCTAGATCATAAGTTAGTCTTAAGCTGATCACGACTCAGAGCGGATGTTTAATTGAAGAATTAATAAAGTTATTAATTATACTATAAACATAAACCCGCGTATTATAATTAAACAACAAATTACAAGTGTCATGAGAGCATTTTTGTACCAACTGAGAATGTTGGCAATCAACACTAAACTATGTATGACATTTAAACGATTGTGTGCATTGTGATATGATAGCCATTGTATATCTCTGGAGTGGCATTTTGTTGACATCTTAAGGCAGTACTTCGTTATGGTTCTTGCTCTCGGCAACCACCTGGGGACTATAAAAAGCCAAGTTTTTAAACAAAGTCGAAAATAGTATTCGGAAGATATGTGGCTGCCGGTTATCTTTATTGCATGTGTAGCCATCGTAAGTGGATCTATCGCTGAGGCAGTGCCTCCCGTGGAGCCGCCATTTGTGCCCCGCTATACACCAGGTGCGGAAAGCAAGCGTCAGGATCTGGAGTTGCCGGCTGAAGGTGAACAGCCGCGTCCTCCAGTGGCTGACAAAAAGCTCTGGCGGCGTGTGGAGTACGGCTATGATGCTGCTTGGCCAGCACCATCCGCTCCGGCCGCAATCTTATCGATTCTCAATCCATTACTGGCTCCGGGACTACTCCTTCTGGGCGTGAATCTTGGAGCGTTGCTTTACATGCTTCTCGGACTTCTGGGACTGGCTCCTCACAAAACCGCAGCAAGGTTCGGTTCGGAGCCCAGACCCAATGCCTGGCCCTCGGACGAGATCCTCTACACGCATCCGCGTCGACAAAATGAGCAGAATGAGGGCAAGGAAACGGCCGTATATTTTTAGTTAATGCGCTTAACGCAATACTTTCTTTAAACTTACTCAAAAACGTATAAAATAAAAAAGAAAACGTACATAAATAAATTCAAAGTACAAAACTAAAAGCGAACGGTATCTAAATTCTAAAGTTAATAGCGGTGGATATTACGAATATTTCCCGGTCCGAGTGCCTCGGACACTTACGCGCCCCCCATCACCCCCTTATTTTTTTTAAGCGGAACGAGGCCGCCCGATTGAATTTGACGACAGGTGGTTCTTTAGTGGCAGATCCAATTGGTTTCCTTCCAAGCGTGGAAGTTCCTGCTAATGCTGAAAAATAAAGATATAGGTTATTGGAGTTGGAAGGATGTTTGTGGTTTCAATCTCACCTTTGGCCACCAAAGCCCTTGGACTTTTGCGGACATAGTTGGAGGTGAACTTGACATTCTCTTTCGCAATCGAAGCAGCCGCCAGTGTTCGCTTTAGTCCCTGGGCACTAAAGTGATTCGACTTGAGCAGAGCTGGAAAATACAAGCGATGTGATTATTGAAATATCTGCCATAATACTGGCTATATAGTTGAGATATGGTTAGTATTAAGATTCCATCATATAAAGCGATTAGATAGGTATAGAAAGATAGTACATTTTATATTATATACTTTTAATTTTAAAATTATACACTCTACACTTTCAACAACTATCCGTACCTTTCTTCATCGCTTCATTGCTGCCTCGGACATTCTGGTCCGAAAGGAGATCGGTGACCAAGTGCTGGGGCATTTTCTTGGGCTTGGTTACCGTCGCCGTAATGGGCTTGTAGATACCATTAGAAGCGCCAAGCACCTGCGTCTCGTTGAGATTCCGCGGCATCTTGAAGGTCTTGTTCAGGTCATCGGAAGTTCCTGCTAATGCTGAAAAATAAAGATATAGGTTATTGGAGTTGGAAGGATGTTTGTGGTTTCAATCTCACCTTTGGCCACCAAAGCCCTTGGACTTTTGCGGACATAGTTGGAGGTGAACTTGACATTCTCTTTCGCAATCGAAGCAGCCTCCAGTGTTCGCTTTAGTCCCTGGGCACTAAAGTGATTCGACTTGAGCAGAGCTGGAAAATACAAGCGATGTGATTATTGAAATATCTGCCATAATACTGGCTATATAGTTGAGATATGGTTAGTATTAAGATTCCATCATATAAAGCGATTAGATAGGTATAGAAAGATAGTACATTTTATATTATATACTTTTAATTTTAAAATTATACACTCTACACTTTCAACAACTATCCGTACCTTTCTTCATCGCTTCATTGCTGCCTCGGACATTCTGGTCCGAAAGGAGATCGGTGACCAAGTGCTGGGGCATTTTCTTGGGCTTGGTTACCGTCGCCGTAATGGGCTTGTAGATACCATTAGAAGCGCCAAGCACCTGCGTCTCGTTGAGATTCCGCGGCCTCTTGAAGGTCTTGTGCAGGTCATCGGAGTCAGAGTCTGTGTCCTGGCTTTCAAACTCCTCCATACTGAGGTGCAGATCGTCGTCGTTGGTCTCCGGCTCCCTGACACGTTTCTTGGCGCTGCCAGTGACACTGGAAAGTGCCGGTTGCTCCTCATCCGTTTTGCTGCCTTGCAAACGCTGGAACGTCGCCGGGGAGTCCACTTCCACCATTTTCGCTTCCGACTCTGCAAACCTCATCTTGCGCTGCAGTCGCTCGTAATCCGACTGTATTTCCGGCGTGAGCACCTGGCCATCCTCCAAGCGGTCGTAGGCCTGATTCAGTACTTCGCAAGCCACTCGGAAGGATTTACGCAGCAAGTCGGAGTTTTCAACCAGCTCCTGGTTAATCGCACTCACGTGGTTGTTGAACATGTTCTGTTTGGCCAACTGCATGTCTAGATCCTTGTACTTGACGTACACGATCAGTATTTGGTAGGCCTTGGCCTTGTTCACCTCCCGTTTCAGGCTCTCCAGTTCCTGGTAGGCGCTTTCCATTTTAGTCCGCCAAGCGGGAAGCTCCTCCTTGTATTTTTCCATTTGATTGTTCAACGTGCTCATATAGTTCAAGAAGCGAAGATAGTCCTGAAATAAAATACATCAAAATTATATTAAAAATATTAAAATTTGAAATTCCCGCTCAAGATTTTGTTACGTTACGTTACGTGATCCCCCAAAAAGTAAGTTGGCAGCCCCAACACTGAAAACAGCTGATGCTGCCAAAACTAAAAGCACTGCCGCAGCTTATCAACAAATTAATTTAAAAAACGTTTTTCAAATAAAATGCTGCGCAGAACGTTGCATTTAGCTGCCTTTGGATTGCGCCAAACAGGTGCCATCACATCCACATCAAAATCCCTGCCGCAACTCTTGGAAAACCAGCACATCCTGTGCCGTCTGCAACCTAGCCGCGATTACGCAAAGGGCAAGGACAAAAAGAAGGAAAAAGGCGGCAAAGGAAAGCCCGCCAAGGTGGAAATCAATGAGCAGCAGCTGAGGGAGATCCTCAATTTCGATGGATTAAACAGCCAGATGCAAAAGTCCGTCTCGCAAATGAAGGATGACTTTGTCAAGCACCTATCTCTGCGCTCCACCAGCGGCGCCATCGACACACTGCGAGTCAAGGTGGATGGCCAGGAGCACGAGCTTCAGGAGCTGGCTCAAATCTCTCGTAAAAACCCCAAGACCATTATTGTGAACATGATTGCCTTTCCGCAAACCATTCCCGATGTCCTGAAAGCCATCGAAAAGAGTGGCATGAACCTGAACCCGCAACAGGATGGCACCACTCTGTTTATCCCGATCCCGAAAGTCACCAAGGAGCACAGGGAGAATCTGTCGAAGAATGCCAAGGCTTTGTTCGTCAAATATCGTGATGCCATTCGTGGCGTACAAAACGAGCACATCCGGAAGCTGAAAAAGCAACCAGAACTTGGGAAAGATGATGCATTTGCTGCCCAGGCCCAGATCACGGCTATAGCGGATCGGTATATTGGAGAGGCGGACAAACTACTGGCCACCAAGCAGAAGGAGCTGCTGGGCGACTAATTATGAAGACTGAGACTCATCCTGTTATCCCAATTCACAAAAAATTGTTAAAATCATCAATAAAACTAATGAGAGAAACCTGAGGGATGTTACTTTAAGGATCGGTTAGGAAGGATCACTCACCTCTTGGCAAACGCGCTGATCTATGGACATCAGTTTCCTGAACTCCTCCAACTCTTTTTTAACCGTCTGTCGATAGTTGATGTTCTTGATTTTGCTGCGCATGCCCAGTACTCGCTCCTGCAGCTGTTTGGCGGTGGCATATACAGCATCAATTCTGCTGTACCAAGCCTGAATCTCTGCAGGATCAAAGCCATTGCTCCCGGCACGCTCCAGCTGCGACACTTTGGCCTCCAGTGTCTTGTTACGCTCTTTCAGCCTCTCGTTCTCGCCAACAACCTCGTCGATCTTCTTCACATAGAACTCGGTGGGCATCTTGGACTTGACCACATTCTGCTTCAAAGTAGTTCGAATCTTCTTGGCTCTGCTGGCGTACTTCAGAGTGTTGTAGGTGTCCTCGTAGGTTAGGGAACTCATGGACACATTGGCCACCATCAGAGTGCGGCAGTTGCCACCCAACGAATCCTTTAGGATTCGCGTCAGGTTCGAATCACGGTAGGGTATGTGCTTCAAGCCATCCGCCAGTTTATTGATACAGTTACCAAGGGCCAGGAGACTTTTGTTGATGCTGGCACCCTCCTTGAACCGCACACCGATTCCCTTGGTGCTGGCTGCTCGTTCACTGCCCGCCAGATCGATCATGGAGAGTTTCACTGTCCGTTTCGTGTCGGTTTTACGCTCCGTGATGCGTATGTGCACCTGGAAGATGGCATGGGAGCGGGAGCTCTCGGCATTGGCATCTGTGGGGTGTTGGGTTCGATTCGAATTTCCCAGCGCCAGCATCTTCAGCAGCTCCTCCGCACTGTAGATGGGAGTGAGGCGAAGACCACTGACCACAACGCCGTTGGCGTCCTCGCGCAGCTTCATGGGGCCGGTTTTGGTGAGCAGATTCATCACCTGCTCGTTATAGACCTCCAAATACGATACGCCCACATCAAATTTTCGCACATCGTTCTGCATCTGAATCTTCTCGAAGAGATCTTGCATGGTGAGAAAGGTGAGACCGGGACAGGCCTCACTGCCCAGCATGGTGAATGTTTTGCCCGCTCCGGTGGCGCCATAAACAAACACAGAACAGTTGTACCTGAAAAGGAGGAGCCATTTATATTTTGGACACACGATTGCTATGGTTGGCACTCACCCATTGAGTACAGCATCGACCAGCGGCGCCGTACACTCCTCGAAGAGATCCTGGTTGGTGTTGTCGATGTCGAACACCCTGTCAAAGTCCATCGTCAGCTTTTTGTTCATCTTCTTGGTGATGTCGCGGTAGTGCTGCTTGGTGTCCTGGAAGAAGAACTCGTCGTCCTCCTCGTCGGGATCAAACAGCAGCGCCGATCTATCCATAACCTTGACGATGCATCTTTGATTGTGGTTCTCCAGTTCTCGCGAATTGTACGGCCGTACGCGTACCGCCACCTTGATGTTTGTATGCTGTTCCGCCGGCATTTCAAAATCCGACCGCCTTCCCGTTGCCGTTTATCTATTTTTTTTTTTTTTTTTATATTAAGTTACTTCCTGTAGTGGAAGGATTATTTGGCCTCCCCGTTTAGACGGGTTAACGCCACAGCCAATGTATGAAATCTTATTTCAGGAGATCTAAAAAAGTTGCGCTTGTATTAAAGACAATAATTTTTATAAATTAATTTTGGCTTGCTTTAAGAACGACGTTATCGATATGTAGTTGTCGATTGGTTCATTTACAAAGAAACGATAAATATCATTATATTTTAAAGGTGTTGGAAAATGGCGGCGAATGCTTGAGTATTTTGTACAATTTAAAATAAGATGTGAAATATTTTCCACTGCATTGCATGTGTCGCAAAGAGCATTGTCAAAAATATTCATTTTGGATAAAGTGAACTTATCGAACGCATGTCCGCTAAGGATTCTATTTAATTGTTTTGTGTCTAAACGGTCGAAAATATCCGTTTTATAGAACCAGGGTTTCTTGGTGATGAAAGGCCTAAAGTTTGAATAGCCTTTATTACGTTCCATAGAGAAAACGTTATAGTCTCTTTCCCAATCATCTTGAATATAATGAAAAATATAGTTGATCGCATCACTCAATGTCCATCTAACATATTTGAAGGAGCCGTGTATAGAAGCGTTTTTTGCTGCTCTATCAGCAATTTCGTTTTCCCAAATATTTGCATGGCTGGGTATGTGGTGAACTACAACCTTTGAGAGCGTGGGACAACTTTCGATTTTGGAGAATATTTCCTGGGCAATATAATTGTTGGAGCCGTTATTTTGTAGAGTTTGTATAGCGCCAAGGCTATCCGTCAGTATGGCTATCCTTGGGAAGCAGTTGGAAATTGCAAAATCAATGGCTTTTTCCAAGGCTAAAAGTTCAGCGGTCATAGACGACAGCTTTTTGTTAGTAAAGAAACTATCAACAGTATTTGACTTTGAATGAACAAATGCATAACCTGTAAAATTTTCCGAGACTGAACCGTCCGTGTAAAAAATTTCCATGTGTAAGTTATTAAAAGAATTCAATTTTTCGTTCAACAAAGTAAAAGCAATTACTTCATTAGCTTGCTTTTTGTTAACGCAGGTACCTTTAAAAAAATTTGTGTCTACTTTATTTGCGAGGAGAAGTAAAAATAGGGTTGATGGGAGCAATATGATTAAAAAGGTTTATATATTTATAGATTCTACTATAGCTGGTTTTAGTGTATGAGTATGAAAGAGGTAAGAGTGAAGCAGATGGAAGTTTGAACGCGAAGGATTTGGCTAACTCTTTAGCTGTAGCGAATTCAATTCTGTAAATGGGAGGTAGTTTAGCAGCGAGATGATAAATAATTTTGACAGGAGTTGACTTAATAAGGCCTAATGCTTTTCTCAGGTGAAAATTAGCGTGGGAATTAATAATTTTAAAAGCTGCTTTAGACAAGTTAGCGAATGAGGAACAGGCGTACTCAAACCTAGATCTTATAAAAGCTTTATAAAAAAAAAGCGATTTAATTGGATGAACTCCGAAGTGGCAACCACTTAGCATTTGTAGAAATATATTTATTTGATTTGATTTTGAAATAATTTTTTTAACATGTGGTACAGACGAGTTGTTAGAACTTATGATTCTACCCAAATAGTTGACACTATTTACATTATTTAAGGTGTAGGATGTTATTACACTGTACGTTCAGAGGTCTTCTCCTAAGGTTAAAGTGAATAGTGGCTGATTTATTTGCATTAAATGAAAGATTGATTAAGTTGCATATTTCCCTAAAAAGATTCACTTTCTGCTCTAATTTAGATTCAGCCAACGAAAAAACCTTGTCATAGCAGACTAAAAAAAAATCGTCCGCGTACTGGAAAAGAGTACTGTCATGATTGTTGCTTAGATTATGAAGCTCAAGAGTGTAAAGATTAAATAGAATTGGGCTACGACAGCTTCCCTGACTAACCCCTTTGTCGACTGTAACCTCTGCCTTGCCCAAAGTTAAACTTCTTTTATTAAGGAAATTGATAATGAATTTAATATGGGAGTGGTTAAAACCTAAATTAACTAATTTTTTACCTAGGATAGGAATTTTGACCGCGTCAAACGCTTTGTTTAAATCAAGAACTGCTGCTGTAACATGGAAGCCACGAGCTTTTAACTCATCTTTGATACATTGCGATGTTGAATGGTTTTTCCTAAAAGCATAGGACCTTGGAGGGAGAATTTCGTGTCTATTAATGTGATTCTCCATACTCGATTTAATTAAGCCCTCTAAACATTTGAAAATTACACTTAGAAGGCAAATAGGTCTATTGTTTGTAATTATAGAAGAGTCAAGGTTTTTCTTTGGCACAGGAATAACTTTTATTCTACGCCAATTATCTGGAATATTACCTTGGTCTAAAGTAGAATTAAGCAAGGAAACAAGGTTTTCTAATTGCACAGTAGGTAAGGCTAGGAGCATTCTATATGATATCTTATCGAGTCCCTTAGCAGAATCAGGGTTACGGGATTTGAGAAAGACAAGAAGTTCATGATATGTGAAGTTTGAGATAGAACTTGTGTAAAGTAAGTCGTCAGGGAAAATAACACCAGAACAAGTATCAGTGTTAGGAGCTGTGGCTATTTGACTAAGAAAAGCTCTGTGGTCCGAGTCAGAAAATGAACTTTTGGAAGGTTTTATTTGTTTATAAAGTTTAAGGGAATGAATTTTTCCCCATATATCTTTCATTGAGGTAGGGTCAGATAAATCATCTAAAAGCCTGTTTAGGTTATTCTTTCTCATTTTATAAAAGTATTTATTAAGTTTTCTATTACTGTTAATATAGGCAATAGCATCTGTAAAAAGCTTGGATTTAAAATATTTTTGTCTGCACGCGTTTCTTAGCCAAAAACAGTTTTTCACAAACCTCATCCCAATATTTTTTAGGAACGTATCTATTATTCCCATTTAATTTTATCGTATTATTGGCGTGAATGTTTTGAGAAGAAGTAAAAAGGGTGTCTAGAGAAGTAATATGAACATTTGAGAAATCTTTAATAATTTTTGGGTGATTATATTTATAAGAGTTGAAAGAAGCCGAAACATCATCAACTTCAATTAAAACCGGAAAGTAATTCCTATTCGAAATTTTAGAATTAACTGAAGCCCATTTAAATCTAAGATGATTATTATTTGTAAAAGTGACATCAAGGGTAGAGAAATAGGACGGATTAGGTGAGTAGGTTGGATCGCCATTGTTAATGCAGAAAAATCCTGAATTTAAAAGAGCGTTTTCCAAGATGACTCCTCTGGCTTCAAGCGTGTTGTTACCCCAAATACTAGATTTGGCATTAAAATCGCCACCTATAATAGTAGTACCGTTCAGTTCAGACGCAATAGAAAATAAATCGTTACAACCTTGTTCAAAAGAATTAGTGTTAGGATTGGGTGCGGCATAGATGCTAAAAATGTTTCTATTGTTTTTTAGATTCGTTGTACAGACACCAACTGTTCAATATTAATGTCACATTTAATTTTTCTAAAACGTATATGTTTTTTTAAATAAATACCAACGCCTCCATACCCATCGGCACAAGGTTTACACACAAAATTATAATTAGCTAGGCTACACATAGAATTGTTTGGAATCCAGATTTCTGACAAAATTGCTATGTCTATATTATTTTTAACTAAAAATAGTTCTAACAAATGTTTATTGTTATTAGCAGTTAAGCTCTGAATATTGTATTGGAGGATTTTAAGAGTCATTTTTATTTATTATTATTATTTTTTTTTTTTTAAGAAAAGTATATAGACAAGCAACATTAAAGAACTATTGTAACGATTGGTTCATTTTAATTAAATCAATTTTTGAATTTTTAATAGAAATAGGATATTTTAAATTAACTAAAAAGTTTCTTGATTCAGGAACTAATATCGAATTTTCGTTGACTAAAAAAGAGGAAATGTCTAGGGCTAGTTGGCTTAAACTTTTTTCTGCAGCTTCTAGAGCTGGGTTGTTGCAATTATAGATTTAAGCTTGTTGAGCAGAAAAAGGATCTTTAGAATGGGTATTAATGAATTTTTCTTTGACAGAGTACTCATGTTTTTTAAGAGCAGCTTTCCAGCTGATCATTGTGTCGTTGGCATTGTTTTCCTCATTTTTTTGTTAAGAGAGATCTTAACAACTTTCTTAAAAGGGTTATTTTCAAATAAATGTTGCGTGGCTAATTTGGTGTTATTTTGTAAAATTGGTGTAGTAGATTTCCTTTGCCATGATGGCTGTGGGAAAAGAGTTATGTCGTTAGTATCAACTTTATCTAAAATTTGAAACAGAGAGGGATATCTAATTTTCGCTTCTGATTTTGATAAGTTTTCAAGTGTCATGCACTTTTTAATTGCATAGGCTCTTATACGAGCAGGACAATCAAGAGAGGTGGCTACGTGAGATTGTTTGCAGTTCGCGCAAACCAATTGGATACATTGCTGCTCTTTGGTATGAGATAATGAACAACTACTACATTTTTGATCAGCTTGTTTGCAATTTTGAGCAAAATGATTAAACCTAAAACAGCGATAACATTGGCTGAAAGGTACATACGGACTAACGTTAACTTTAGTGTATAAAAAGACGACTTCATTGGGAATTTGTGTACCTTTAAAGAGAATTTTAACCCTTGAAGTGTTAATAAATTTATCTTTAACCTCTTTATCCCTAGTTTTAACCCGAATGATCTCGTGAATCGGTACAGAGGAGGAAATGTTCGGTCAGAACAATGCTCTTTCAGTTCGGAGTCGGAGAACTTTGTAGGAATATTAAAAATAATACCCATTTTAAAAATAAAGTGTTTTAAAATCTTGGGTTCATAGCCATTATTTTTCAAATCTGACAATAAAATGTCATTAGCTGCCGCAGCAGACTTAAACTCAGCTTTGCAGCGTCCAAAGCCAATCTTACTGACGGATATAATGTCTTCGATTTTGAGTTTCAGAAGTGTATCTAGCGGATTAATTGGGACTCTGTTCTGTCGGCTCTCTAAGCCAGTATCTTCGATTTTGTCAATATAAACCACAAAGGGCCCTTTGTGAGAAATGTCATACAAAATTTCATTTTTATCCAATTGCAAATTTTCTTCTAAGCAAAAATTTTCTAACTTTCTTTTCTTTTCTTCTTTTTGACTTTGATTCGTTGAATTGTTCCCATCGTGTCCAGTCAAATCCTCCATATCCGAAATATCTACTTCATCACTTACTTGCACATCGTCTTTATTGTAACAATTTCTTTTTGGTCTCTTGAAAGTGGCCTGCTCCGAGGAAGGGATGGGACCCTTGGCCTCGTGGGCCATTTTTGTTTTAATTTTCCCCATAACAAACAATAAAAGCAAATATTTTGAGCAAAAAAATAATTTACAACTTTCAACTTTTTTTACAAAAAAAAAAAACCTTTTTTTTCTCTCGGTTTTTTTTTTGAAGTACCGTTCCGAATCAAAGTAAAACGAATACTGATATGGACAATATGTTTGTGCCATAGAGGGGGTCGTGTTGAAACAGAAGACAAAATATTGAAGGCATACGTCCCAATCTGTTTTATCAACCGATATGTAAGATCGTATGTATTCATTGAAAGTTCTGTACTTCTTTCTATTGTTCCAACTGTCTGGTGGTGGTGCGCTGTGGATGGAATATTTTCAATATTTAAATATTTGCACAAGTCGTCTATAATTGAATTCTTATATTCTGTTCCCATGACCGTAATGAACGTCTTCATTGGACCGTACTTCAGGATAAAAGATTCAAAAATTGCTCTAGCGACAGTATTGGCATTTTTATTCGGAACAGGTATGGCAACTAAATACTTAGTTAAATCACATATTAAAGTGACTGCATACTCATTGCCATTTTCTGATTTTGGCAGTGGACCAATAGTGTCCACTATCACTCTGTCGAAAGCATTTATTGGTGTGCCTGTAATTGTTAAAGGGGTCTTTGTGTGTTTAGTTATTTTTGATTTCTGGCAATTTTGACATTTTCTCACGTACTCAGTTATATCTTTAGACATGTTTTTCCAGTAATAGTGTCTTTTTACTTTGGCCAAAGTTTTTGATATGCCAGTATGACCTCCTTGAATTGGATCATCATGAAATGTAGACAAAATTGCTTATGTTTCTTTTAAATTTGTTATTTGGGTCACCGGGTTGAGTAGCGCTACTCTTAATGTTTTAAATATTTTATTGCCCATTAATTTAAATGTATCTATTGAAGTATATTCAAAGATATTTTCCCAGGTGCCACTTTGAGTTGGCTGATTTTATGTATACCGGCTTGCATTTTAAGCCTTTGGAAAAATTGATCTAAATCATAACTCCATTAGTATATAAATCGCTAACATCATAGCTTGCAGTAATTTTTCTGCCTTGTTTAAATAAACATAACATATTTTTTATCTGCAAGGTCACTACTTTACGTACTTCATCATTGTTTATGACGTTGTATACGTTGGGCTTAGAAGCTTTATTTAAAGATTGCCTTGGCAATTCTTGTTCTTGATTTTCCGTGCGGAATTTTTGTCTACTTTGATATCTAGTAGTGACTTTTAATACATTTCTAGTTATATTTTGTAGATCTTTGAGTGTTATTCTTGATAACGCATCAACTACATGATTATCTTTTCCCTTTAAATATTCGACTGTAAAGTCGTATTCTTCTAGTTCGATCCTCATACGTGTCAGTTTAGAACTGGGATTGGTCATTGAGAAAAGGTATATTAAAGGTCTATGGTCTGTTCTTATTAAGAAATGTGTTCCATATATATATGGTCTAAAATATAATATCGCCCAGTGAATTGTAGCTAATTCCTGCTCAGTAGTAATAAATCGATTAATATTAAGTCATCCATATAAAGGAACGCTTGAGAAGGTTCTAGACCAGAGAACGCAATAGTCCTCATTCTCTGAAACGAATTAGGAGCTATTTTTAAAAATAGTTGCTCGTTGAAAAAGACGTTATATCTCTTGAACCTTTTTCTAGTTCAATTTAATGGAATCCTGACATTAAGTCAAGACATGAAAAGTATTTTGCTCGACCTAGTTGATCTAAAATATCATCAATTCTAGGTAATGGAAATTTATCAGATAGTAATTTTTTATTAATCTGGCGATAGTCAATTACTAATCGCCATTTCTTTGCATTTGATCCGGGGGATGATTTCTTAGGAACAAGTAACAATGGGCTATTGACGGTTCGACAATCCCGTCTGAGATTAATTTTTCTACTTGTTTTTGTATTTTATTCACCTGACTATGTGGGCTTCGATAGTTTTTTATATAAACTGGTTCATCATCTTTTTATCTCAGTTTTTGTTTATAAAAATTATTTGTGGTTATTGATTCGGTTTCCAATCCGAATATATCGCTATACTGGGTGCATAGGCTAGTAAGCTGAGACTTGAACTGTGGAGGGAAGTTTTTTGACAGTTGTGATAGTACGGATTTTTTTTCTATTGTCTGGATTTGTGTTGACTACATCGTAGTTCGAAAGTGATTCATATATTAGATTATCTGTACTCACTACTTGGTCGTTATTTGTTGTGTTGAATAGTCTTATGAAGGCATTATTGGATGTTGCTATGGTATTTGGAACGTAAATACCATGTTGA